>RXOD01004112.1:0-28505 GCA_005223375.1 Amoebophrya sp. AT5.2
CGCATATATAGAGAGGTTAATAAGTACCTATACATCGAGCAATAAACTGAAACTTACCTTAGCTCCAGGAGGGTCATGATTTTTCATCATGACCACCAAAGTAAGGCAGATGTACGTTGCGAAATGATGGAGATTGACCAGCACTCCAACCAGGAAAAGGCTTAATTTTTACTTTAGCTTGTTTTAGCAATACCAATATCCTATTTAGCTTATCTTACTCTCGTCACGTGTCTGCCATACAAACTTTTAGAACACCAGAACCAGATGGATGAACCAATAAACCGAAAATATGAATGTTGAAGAATCAGAAACCAGAACCATCAGTAGCTCTTGTCTCGCTCTCGCACCATGCATTTTGATTTCCGTCAAACTCGCTTAAGAGATTTTTGATGTTGCCCGTGACCAGCTTATTTTCTGGTCGCAGGCACTGATATCTACGCCACACGACTTGCCTGTCAATGGGTACTGACAGCCTCTTAAGTCCACAGGTGACGCTACTTTTTCAACTGAAGAATGATAAAAAGCGAACGTATAAAGCAAGGAAAGCTGCTTCCTAAGGCGATTCTTGTGATTGCAGCAGGGCGGGGGGCAGCAGCCTGTGCGCGGGAACTACTAATTCTTCACCGTTTCTTTTCGATAACCGAGCACAGCTACAGCTTGTTCTTCTACTACTACTTCTGCACAGCATTGAGGCGGAAGAGGGAGCGCAGATGAAGAGCGTGCTGCATGAGACCACGAGCGAAACCGAAAACGGATTTCGACGGACGACATTTGAGAGTGAAATTACTGCGCAAGCCCTTCGAGCTCGACCATGATCTCTCTCGTCTTCGTCTGAATCTTCGTGCACCTTCAAAAACTGTCTCTATGCGCAGAAACACGAACAAACTCAAAAAAAATGTTTAGGGTGGGGACCTGAGTGTTGTTCTTGGTCTTGGCTGTGGTTGGCACATCAGGCCGGTAGCACGGCGGGAACGGGGACGACAGAAGGAAAAAACATCAACATGACGGAAGTTTTCGCGACGCAGTCGAGCACGTTAGGAGGGCACAATTCGTTTCCTGCCTTTCCCTTTGCTCCGGTACCGCAGCCGCAACAGCAAGTACAAGTAGCAGGAACCACGCTCCTCGACGTCCCGTATCTCAATGCTCTCACAGCCGTTGAGCAGAAGGCCGTCGCACCGGATGGAAATGCCACCGCCGCGCCACGAGACCCGAGTGCGGAAGTGCCACCTCCTGTGGTCGAGACTCCGGAGCAGCGTCGGGAGCGTGCTTTGGCGACCCTGACCCTGTCCGAGGCTGACATTAAGAGCAACGGGCAAATCGTGCAGCACATCGGCGAGGTGGCTCTTCGGGGAAGGGTAAACTTCCAACAGCTTTCTCAGCTCGCTCAGCGCTATGGCATCGACCCCGAGCTATTCGCGGAGGGGGTGCAATCCAGCCCCGTAGCGGCTTCAACATCAACCGATTTTGACGACTACAACACACTTCCCGGAACAAGAACAGTCACACTCTGCGAGTATTCCGAGGCGGATCTGCTTGTCCGCATCCTCCGGCTGCCACCGCTGTTGCCCTACCCTTTGGAGCAGCTCACGGAACTGCAAAGCCGCATCCAGACGGGCGCCTTCGTGAACGCCGAGGAAGGCTTGATCCTGCAGCTGCTGCAGATCCTCACGCGCGAGGCGGAGAAGGAGCAAACCAATCCGCAGGGCCGGAGGCGGGCGCGGGACAGCGGGCCGCACTTCTCCGCGTTCTCGGACGCGCTCCAGGACGAGTACGGGACGTCGATACTCTCGCTGGCGAGTAAGCGGGGGTGGCTGGGGGTGGTGGAGTATGTGCTGAACGAATGTGTGCCTGCGGCGGGAGATGAAGTAGAAACCGCCGCGGTCGTAGATGTAGAGCTGTTAGAGCGTACGGAGCTCCACCTTCGCGCGGACCGCGCGACGGACGCAGACGCGCTCGCAAAGGAGCTCGAGAAGAAGCGGAAAACGTGGCTGGAACAGGCAGCAGTGCGGCCGGCAGAAGCGGAGAAAAACGCAGGGGGGGTGACAGGAGGCACGACCAGCGACAGTGCGGCCGTCCCACAACCAGTGCTGCGGATTCCGCCACCAGATGCAGGGATGACGCTTCCTCCGGGAGCAGGAGCGCCAGCGGCTGTACCTACATCGGCGCGAAGCGGTGGCGGCACAACAAAACGAGTTACGTTCTCTGAGCAGCCGGCTCCCACGATGCTTTTCGGGCCAAACGAAGGAATCTTAAACCCAGCGATGGCCGGATCACCGTTTGGGGGAGCAGGAACGCCACCTGCAGCTCTGGGAGCGGCCCCTCCAGGCGCACCTGCGGATAACTGCGCGAATCCTTTCAACAGTTTCAACAACCCGAACCCCTTTGCGAGTTCTTTCGCGCCGTCGCCGCCAGCTGTTGAAAGCGCCGCTGCAGCAGCACCAAATCCCTTCGGAGGTCCATCGAGCACGGCCTTGCCACTGCCAAGTCCCTTTGCGCCCCCCGTACCTACAGCTGCCGCTTCAGGAGCCGCTTCAGGCAGCACCGCACCGAACCCGTTTGCGCCATCGCCGAGTCCATTTGCGCCATCACCCAGCCCGTTCGCGGCGCCCCCAAACCCGTTCGCGCCGACCAATCCGACCCCCGCACCAGATCCGAACAATCCCTTTGCGGTTACTCTTCCTGCAGCATCTGCCACAGCAGGGGCGCCTCCGCCCTCACCTTTCGCGCCTCAGGAGCCCCCAGCATTTCCATTCGGATTCGCGACAGCCACGGGCGGCACGCAGCCGAGCCACAGCCAAGCACCTGGGGTGCCAACATCTACTTTTCCGCCGCAAGTACAGATTCAGATACCGGCGCCGTCGACGACGATAGACAGCAAAGCGGTAATATCTTCGGCAGCTACGACCACAGGGACGTTATCGAGTGGTGGCGACGGTACCACCACCTCGGCGGGGACGATTGCCGGCGCGTCAGAAGCTACTCCGTCGTCTGCGTCAACCGCTCCACCTGCAACCTACTACAACACGGCGCAGTTCAGGGAGAACACACAGCTCCTGTTCGACCCACACGTGAACACGCACGAGTTCGACTGCAGCCCGCGACGCAAGCTGAAGGCAAGCGACCGCATGGTCGCGTACGTAAACCGACCGAACCGCATGGGCTGGACCGCTTTGCTCCTCGCCGCTCAGTCGGGGGGCCCGGCCGTGTGCAAGAAGCTGCTGGACAGCCGCGCAGACGTCGACGTGGAGGCGAGCGCGACGAAGCTCACGCCGTTGATGGTTGCGGGAACGCGGAGCTCGCTCGCGATCGTGGAATTGCTTCTGAACTACCGCGCAGACGTCTGGAAAATGAACGTGGTGGGGCAGAGCGTCGTGGAAATCGTGAAAAACAAGAAGCACATGCGCGATCAAAAGCTGAAGTTCGCGAGAATAGGAGGCACCGGAAGCGAGGAAGGCGTGCTCGACGCAAAAGGAAAGCCGATGGACCTGTATTGGGGTTTTCCTACAAAAGTGAAACAAGGTTGTTCAAAGAAACGTGTCAGATTCCATGATAGTGCACGTCGATCGAAATCGCATTCACATAATTACAGGTACGGCATCGGCGGCCCGATCTCTCTCGAGGAGGGGAAGGACTTGGGCGCGATCGAAGAGCTGCTGCTCCGCGTCACGCAGGGGAAAGAGCTGCAAAAGATAACGCCCGCGCTAAACAGCAGCGCAGCAAAATGAATACTGTAGCGAGACCGAGACGCAGACCCCAGATCCTCCAGGAGAGGCGAAAACCACTGGTGGTCGCAATTGTTCTGCATTCATGTGCATGTCATTCTGGACATTTCAGCCTGATTTCTTCGCCGACATCAAAAATGCCCAACAACTCTAACTCACCGAAATGCGATTTTTATGCGCCCTGGGGGTGTGCTCTAAGTCATTTATGTTCCAGCAGCAGCACATGATTTGTCTATGCTGACACACATAGGTAGGAGTGACCCGATCATTTGGATTGTGGCTCACCTGTACGTACAAAGTTTTGGCCAGAGCCCGGTGCTCGCTCAAGATTGGCAGATGTTGATGTTTTGACTCACTGATTCATCTGTTTTACGCAGACTTAAAGAAACGACACGCCACACACGTCAACGAGAAAATGCTGTTGAAAAATGCTTGAAATACCGCACCTAAGCTTTGGCTTCGGTTGCGTCGCGAGAAGATCACTGCAATCAGAGTGGAAAGATATCTTTTACTGGCAAGAACACTGCGCGGCCAGCAGACGTTGCTGAATGGCGCGCCACCTTAAACGTCTACGGCAGCGTTCCCACCACACGGACGACTGCGCATAGCTGAAGATCCTTTATTTCGTGCAAGGTCATGCTCATGCTTGGAGCTCGAATTTTGCGAAAAAAAAAATCGGTGCTAAGAAGAACAAGATGCAGATGGAGAAATGAGAATGCCATACTCGTATCTTAGAGGGTACCTCCCCCTCCGGAACCGGCATGCCACTGCCAACCCCAAGAAGAACGTGATTTGTAGTAGTACCTATTCCTGCTTTAGTTTTCGTGGAAAGAACAGGAAGTCGGTCTGCAGACACGCTCTCCCGTCGGTTTGCCCTTTCGTCACCGTCGTCCTCTACGCTCCGTGCTGCTTCGATGTTTTTACCTACATATTATAAACAACTCAACGTGACGAGCGCGCACCTTTCCACCAACTTTTTTTGCAGCCCATGGCTCCATTCTTGAAACCCATAGATAGATTCGCCCCGTTGTATGAAGTAGGCAAAACATTGATTTTGATCTGCTCAACCCACACGTCACGCACTTTTCGCCAACTTTGTACTTATATACTTTCTTTTAAAGTCGCACCAATCGCGAGAATACTGACTGCTGCACTTAACCATAACAAGTAAGTGTAAGATTTCTACGCATTTTGCTCTTACAAGTTAAAACTTCGGGTTCGGCTGCCGAAAGTTTTGAACACGCACTTAACACACTAAAGCATAGCGGCCCTCTCCGCACCGACCCAAACAAGCCAAACTTTAACTTTCTTCATCCCTCCGTTCAGGGCGTGGGCGTGTCCCTGCAAGAGCGAGTTTCCGGCGACAAGCGTGAGCCAGCGCCACCCGCTCCGCGATCGCGATTGCTCGGACCGCGACGTCAACCCTCCGCAAGCGACCAGATGGCGACTCCGCTGCACCCGCCTAGCGACTTCATAGCGAAATGTCGCACCGAGCAGCAGGCTGTCGAGGCGCAGTTCCTCCGCGAGCGGAAAAAAATGCTCTGGGAGACGAACAAGATCACCTTTCGCTGGCCCTACATAGACCAGCCGCATTTTGGGAAGACGTACCAATACGCTTGCCCGAGGCACCTGGACCCACGAATCCGCACGACTGGGTATGAGTATGGAAAACTGCGCGAGCTGACGCCATACCGCGAGAAGGTTCGGCGGCCGGGCAGTAAATCTTCGGGGAGAAGCTCGTCTGCCGCTCCAAGTACGGGGAGGCCCAGCAGTAAGCAAAGCACGACTTCAGGGTCCGGGAGCAGCGAGGTGGCTGCGGGTGGGACGAGCGGTGGAGGTACACAGCAGAGTAGGGGACGTGAAGTGACCGCGACGGGACGGCGCTCATATCGGAGTCTGTCGCACGACCAAGAGGAGTTGATGCGCACAGAAGAAATGTTTGCGAATACAGTGGAGAAGATGGCCGGCGTGCAATTTACAAGACCTGGGTCAGCAGCACAACGCACAAGACAGGAAGTGCCGGGCTTCACGCATACAAAACTCCAGAGAGAGTACTTAATGTTTTAGCCTTGGATGGTCATGGTCTGTTTCTGTTGCTTCCGTAGTTGCCAGTGTCATGGTGCAGATTCCCTTCTACCCCTACTTACCAGCCCGGCACTGGGCGGACTGGCTCAATCTCAACTAGTAGAGATGAGAGATGAAGAAGAAGACGATAGAGTATAATTGTTATGCATCCGACCACCTATCTCCGATCTTGTCGTTTCATGCCCATGCCGCGAATTGATTTTTGCTACACCCACTAAACCACATCAGGCGTCGTCCCGAGACTGCTCCTGCGGTGTCGCGTCCGCTGAAGTATTCGCAGAATCAGGGGCAGACGGTGTCACCGACGCCCGTAATGTGTCGGTGCTACGACGCGCCGCGGCTGAAAAAGTATCACGACCGCCCTCCGATGTTTGAATCCCCTGATAACGAGCATCCGTCGGAACTCAGGGTCCTGTTCGGGGACACGCTTAGTGGAGGCGACTCGGTGATGTCGGGTATGTGAGCTGCCCTAGGTGCCGTTGGATAGACGATGACTATAAATACAGTACCCTCTCTTGTGGATGTGGCGCCGTTTTTGGAAGCTCGTCCTTTGGCAGGCTCCTGTGTACATTATGATGAGAGTGAGTAGATCATATGCTTTGCTTGCAGCAGCAGCACGAGCGCTGCTCCAGCTGCGAGAAAAATTTGAGCCCCGCGCCTACTTGCCGCTATCATTTAGATAAGCGACTCAGTGCGCAACACCCGATGAGACAAGATCATGCGACCTTATCGGTACCCGCCCAGTTTGGATTTTTTTGACACCTTTTTCAAGCTGTGGCTCGAACTCGTGACCATGATGTAGAGAAGTCTCCAAGGGAGTACTCTCGTCCGCGCTGCGAAGGAGCCGTTTTTGACCGGGATAGTGCCCACCGTGTTTGACTTCGAGTTTGGTCGTGGAGCCATGACTTCAGTTTTTTGGCAATTGAATTCGTTGAGCAACAGCATACCACTGACTTCGCGTGGTGCGTGATACATATGAATGTACCCAGTGGTCGTCGTGGATAAGTTTTTCATCGTCGGTCAACAACGTCACCACCGCCCCTGGTGGCTGCATCGTGCTCACCTTCATTTGGATTCTCCCACCCGTGCACCAAAATGCTTTCTGTTTCTTGTGTCTTTTTTCTCCGAATTGGTTCGTTGTTTATGTTTTTTACTTCTTCGTGAAACCCAGACCGGTGCGGGTGCAGGTCTTCGCTTCTTTTCTTTTGACGATGCTGGCTCTTGCCGTCAATGTGCCGTCGTAATTCATTATTCCAACACGATGCAGCTGGTGCTAGTTCTGTTCACACTCTCTGGCGACTCACAGTCACACTTTTCCTTTGAACATCAACGAACGACCTTACTAGGTGCAATAAATCAAGTTCAAGTTCAAGATGTCTCAAACGCAGCTGTTCGAGGTGCACGCGGCGTACGATCGCGTTCGTCTGAATGAGATCCAGAAGGAGAAGAAACGGCTCCTCTCCACGTGGGAGCACGCGCACGAACAGGTCCGGCGCGGTCCGGCGGAGTGGAACGGCGACAAGAAGGAAAGGTTCCGCGACCCGCGGCTGTTTCAAGAGATCGAGGAGCACTTCGTGGAACCCATCGCGTACACGGCGAAAAATGCGGCGATCGCGAGAAGGTGCATGGGACCGCCGGACTTTCGGATGGCGCGAAGCACGACGTCCCTGTGCGAAGAACCCCTGGATCCGCGGACGCGTAGGAGCACGCGAAGACGCGCGAAACCCGTGGACCCAGACGCGCCGTGGCCGAGTCAGGTACTACTTCGTTGCATTCCGGTGGATTTTTAAAAGGAGACAGCGGAATTCAGATTCACTTTCACATAGTACTCGCTCGTGCGCAAACTTTTTTATATTAGGGTATTGTGACAACACCACCACCGAATCGGCACCGATGTTGATGCTCTTAGCTTCATTTAGTGCACTACTGCCTGCGTATGCAGTCACCCCTCTCTTCAATATTAGGGCATTGAAGATCAAATAATCGAACGCGAACCAAATTCATTGCCATTGCTTTCTGATTCAGCTTGAGCACTGGACGTCGGGGCGCGTCGTCGACTTCCCGCCCGCAAAGACCACCCACGCGCAGCATGCTCGCCGCCGCTCGTCAGCTCCATCGAACACGACGAATTGCAAGTCCTGCTACCTTCCGCACGGGCGCACTCACGACCCATGCCCGATGCCGCCGGACGGCCTGCCGTTTTTGGGGGTGTTTCAGGCGCCGGTGCTGCTGTTTACGCAGGCGGACGAGATCGAGGACAAGGTAATGCTCAACCACCTCATGAGCGCGCGACGGTACCCACAGCCGAAGGGCTTTCTGGGGGGACACATGAGCCACTAGACTACACGAGCAGGAGGCTCTTGAATCAATCGCACTCCATGAATTCGCGATGAACAGATGAAAAGATGATACATATCATAAAAGGCGCATCAAACGATCGACGCCATAGACGATAGGATACGGGGCGGCAATACTTCACGACACTTAATACAAATACTACACGACCACACTGATGCTGATGTACAAAAGTTTTGGTTTTGCTTTCGATTCTGCCGTGCTGCTGTACAGTACAGAGAATGGGTTCGACTTCGATGGACGAAGAACGCCAGGGCCATCAAATGAAATATGGTGCCAAAATAAATGTTTCACGACTGTCGCAGCTGGTGCAAGGACTAATTTATTACCAGAACAACTAGCGGCCCGCCCGTCAAGAACGTTTTTTCTCTTTGTTGGCGTTTCTTTGGGAGCAGCTTCTTGTTTCATGATCTGCGAACGGATACGGAGGGAATTGCCTCGGTTTTCTGTGTGTTTGCGATCGTGGACGATCATGCTCGCATTTTTCTTTGCGCTGGGGCGCATGGGGGATAAATTAATAGGGTATCGTGGAATCCAGCAGGATGGCTCATTCGGTTTCGGACGTGCTCTTTTCATACTCGCCAAAAGGAAGGGGACAGGGAAACACGTCAGAAGAACGTCCGGGAACACCATAGAGCCCCATTTTCACCCCCCGATCATCCTGGATTTCGATTTGTACTGAACGAAGTAAAGAAAGATCTTGATCTTCTTGTGCTGCCCCACGATCATCCATTGTTTGACCATGCTTGCTCATGCATCCTAGGCTACGCCGAAGGCAAAGGCTGCCATACCGCCCATCTCGCATGATCATCGCGGGGCCAAAATAGAAGACGGACCAAGATGTATGGTGTGCAAACTTTGCACGATCTGGAGTATCGGAGTGACGAGTCCGAGAGCGCTTCTTCGAAGAAGTCAGCCGCCACGAGCATCTCTGCCACCGACTCCGAGAAGCCAGAGTTTCTCGGCTATGCGAGGTACTCTGTTTCTTCAAGACGACGTCGAGGTGGTCCAGGTCAACAAGACGAAGATTAATTTAATTGCAGTGGCTTTCGTTTTTCGCATTGATCTACTAATCACCTCGGGTCCACCTCCACCTCCACCTCACCCACGGTTCAATTCCTCACTCTCACACTCAGCACAGGTTCGCACCTAATGCGGTCCCGACCGAGGTGCCAAACGCGGACGTGCAGCGCGAGACGTGGGAGAAGATAATATCGCGCGATGGCATCGCCTACTTCTACAACTGGCACAACGGGGGTGTGCGTTTCGACGATGCGGCTGACCAAGAAAACGAAGATCCTCTCGTAAAGCGCGCCAACGAAAAGAACCCGCATCTTCGAAGCCTGAGGCGGCCGGGTGAGACGCGAAAGGTACCACGGTTGTAACAGTGCAACTGTGTGCTGTGAGATACGTGCTGCCTCCTCCTTCATCTGAAGGAAACTAGGATCAGGGTGGGTGCAGCAGAATTCAATGAAGATACCAGGCCAAACTCGTTTCATCACGACCACAGGTGCTTCAGGAGGAGGCCGAGAGCGATGAAGTACCAAAGTCGATTCTGGAGGTGAACAAATACCGGGGGCGTGGCGGATGGAAGGCGGTTTTTGACCGGACGACGCGGAAATCGCACTGGGAAGACCGCAAGGGCCGGAAGCTCTCGAACGACCTTCCGCGCTGGTTCGGGCCAATTACCCTGCATGTGTGAGGTACGCCAGTCCGCGCCACTCCAGCGACAATCAACTTTTAAGTATGTTCAACTTGTGCCTCGACATGCCGGCCCCCGATCACTTTCGAACCAGCAGGCGGTGAACGGACACGGCACATCTGACATATTTTCATGCGGGAGGCGGGGTAGTAGATGCCGATGAAGAAGATGATGCACCGATCGCGAAGCATGTTGCATGGCATACCTTTGGTGCCCGGGATGGCACCAGGATGAGTCGTGGCGCCGAGAAGCGATTGCGGGTGAGGATCAACAGAATCTTGCGTTGTAAATTCTGCACCTGGCCCTGCGATCCCGCAGAGCTTCTCGCACTCGTGCTTTGGCCGCGACCAAGAACTTTATTGGGTTTGGACAAATAAAGAGGCGCTCTTCAGGACGCTGCGTGCGCCGCCATTGTTGATGTTTTTGTTTGAACATAAACAAAATGAACGAAAACAAACTGCTTCGCGGTTTAACGCATCAATGATTTTGATTTGGGTACTGACATACGAGGCTAAACCTACAACAGCTATAGTACAGCTTCCGTCGCGTTCGCGAAGCACGGCGTCCTCTTCGGCTTCCGGAAAGGCCGTCTCGGCCTCATCATGAATTTCATCTCGATGGTGTTCGTTGTGCTCGCATGTTTTTTCTAGAGATCAGGCCGGCCGCTTTGTCGGTGACCGCGGCGGTCATACCGCCAACACGCCGTGAATGAAGCGCAAGGTGGACTATTGCCATTCTTGCATTCGATCATCCTCGCGGATGGTGATCATGAACACTACAAAGGCTGTCGGGCTCGTTCCGCCTAGCGTCCTACTCCCATTCGCAGACCACGTCCACGGCAAGCGTCATCGTTTTTCTGACATCCTGATCCTCCAAACACAGCCACAAAGTCGACCCGATGCATAAGTACGCGACGTACCCGTGACTGCATCATCATCATTCACCTACTTGAAGATTTGCCACAACTACAAACTTCTACACCAGGCTAAGTATCTTACAAGTTTCACGTAAAAAAGAGATGGCAGGCCTCGGTTTGCACACGGACTCTGCCGGCTATGCTTTCGGCGACGACGATTCTCTGTGGGAGATGGCCGAGGAGACCAAGAAGCTGGGGAACAAGTACTTTACAGAAACGCGCTACGCCGACGCGATCCAGCGGTACTCCGAGGTGATCATGCAGTGTCGGCAGATGCAGCCCCACGTGGTGAAGAAGGAGGAGTCCGAGATCCGCGTGCTGATCCAGTCCTGCTACCTGAACCTGAGCATGTGCTTCTTGAAGTCCGGACAGTGGACGCACGCCTACAACGCCGCGCACCGGGCCCTGCAGGGCGACCAGGACCCGCCAAACCCGAAGCACGACGTTCTGTCAGCCGCACAGAAGGCGAAGGCGCTGTTCCGGAAGTGCACGGCCGCCCTGAGCGTGCTGGACGGCATCACGGTGGAGGGACACGTGGGGGAGAGCGCGGAAAACCTCGGAACTGCGCAGCGCGTGAACCCGACGCTGGAGAAGATCGACGCAGACATAACCAAGGCGCTGGGCTTTGAACCGAAGGACGTGGAACTGCTCAAGATGCAGAGGGTATCTATAGCGATTGCTTTCCAGCACCAGCACCAGCAGGCTGATTTTCTTGGTGAGTCGTCACTACTGTGAGTGTTGGATCACCTGCTTTTAGCATAGTGCCCCCTTTGAGCCAGCACTTCTTTAAAAATTTGATCACAGGTCGTCCGCAAGCGTTTCCAGGAGGAGAAGCAGCAGGAGAAGGCGCGCATGAAGGGATTTCTGGCTTCCGACAAGGGCGCCAAGGCGATTTCAGGGAACGAGGAGCGAAAACGCGACGGGCCACCAGCGGAACTGGATCCGGAGAAGCTGAAAGCGGCCAACCTAGGCGTGGACAACGTCGAGAACGTCGGGGAAGATGCAGATCAGTTCACGGAAATGATCGGGGAACTCAACGAGATGATCCAGGAAGATCCGGAGCAATTCGAGAAAATAAAAGCAAAAATAAAAGCGAAGTGCGAAGCAAACAACGCACTGCCGGCGGACTTCCTGGAGAAGATTCCAGAGGGCGGTGCGGAAGAAGGAGCAACGATGGAGGAAGAAGAACCGACCAGGGCACCGTCTTGAGATTGATTCTGATCGCGGTTTGCCGGCGTTCCGGTTGATGTACACGTCCCAAACCGAGTGAGCCGGTCCTTCGCTTTTCTTCCTTATTTTTCCCGGTGACTGGTCAGTTCACGCGAGTAAGAGTATGAAGGGACGACAAGAAACAAAGAAAGATTTTCCACCAAGCAAACGCGAGCAAGAGACTTCGTTTGTCAAATGCGATTCTTTACCGCGTCCAAGATGAAGTTGAAGAAGGGCTTGCGCGGGCTGCGACGCTGACGGTTGTCATCCCAGCCAAACCTGTGAAGAGGTCGGTTTCAGAAAATTCATCAAGATATGAAATTGTCGTGTCGAGATTCGTGTAAACCTCCGGTTTTTATTATGAATGGACCAATTCCAATGGTCGTGCTCTTGGTCATGATGATCTCGATCATTTTGCTGTCAGTGATTGTGATGAATTAGAAGCCACGATCAAACGCTCGTGCATCGTTTCCCCCTGTTGATCGTGTAGTTGGAATGCAGGTCGGTGCGGACGGTCGACAAAAACGCATACGGAGGTAGTCAACAGCACAAGCAAGCAGGAGCAGTGGAGGAAATCACGACAGAAGCCAAAGCAAGCAAAGATGGATGAGAAAGCGAAGGAAGAGCTTGCTACAGAGCTCTACCAGTACAGCCGTCAAGGCAAACTCGGAGAGGTATACTTCCCTGTCCCAGGTTTGGTTTTGGCGTAACCAGAAGTAGTAGTCAGTCCGATCACGATCCCCCACGACCATGAAGCAATGAATCATTCTGTTTCTGATTCATTCTGATTCATCACCAGGTGGAGCGGATTTTTGCGGAGCACCCAGATATCGACCCAGACGCATATCCCGCCTACGACGGGAGCACAGCGCTTGTGATGGCAGTGAAGGGAGGGCACGTCGACGTTGCCAAGAAACTCATCGAGAAAGGCGCAAATTTCTCCGAGACCACCACAGATGACATGTAGTATGAAATTGAATAAATTACTTAATATGAAATGGAGATTAGAGCGAGCTAAGGGCGGCGGAGGAGGTGGGCAGAGGAGAGCCCAGCCCTTGGCATAAAGCTCTTTTCCGTCTAAAGATTGTGTTCTGACAACCAACCAACCATAAATTAATATGAAATGATCGCTACGGCGGCTGCCAAATCTATGGATATTGTTTGTATGAAATCACTGGAAGAATTGCGAGGCGGCCTAGGCCTCGAAGGTGAAGTTATTTTGCAGTACTGTGCCGTGTGCAATGAATCGTCCCAATAAATGCAACAGGAGCAACGTGCTGCACCTGGCGGTGAAGTTTCCAGCGATGCTCGAGTTACTCTTCCAGCAGAACGAGCTCCTTCTCAAGAAAGGAGACGGGAACAAGCTCTCGAAAACTACAGAGACGACGGCCGACACGCCAGAAGATGCGCCGGCGCCGCGGTCCCCACTGTCCGTTGATGCGACTAACGAGGACTGCTGCACGGCGCTTCACCTTGCAGTCTACTACAACGTCCTAGAATCGGTGCGGGTGCTCGTCGAGGTAATTTAAAGTTATTCACATCAGAGCATAGATACGCTTCATACGAATATCACACTGCTCTGCTCCCTCGCTTTTCAGATCGGCGGCGCAGACGTGAATCTGACGTGTCCCAGCGAGCCAGGATCTGACGACTTGGTCGACGTTACAAAGCTTGTGCCAGAAGGAGGAGAACTTTCTGCCGACTTGCTGACATATTTGCAAAAACGACTCGACCCGTCGAAGCTGAAGGCTCCCGCGGGTGACACGATGCCGGGTGCATCCGAGAGATACGGTTACGGATGCTTCGATCGATGACGATGACGTACGAGTTGCACGGTGGAGGCAAATAAAGGGGAGAATCATCTGGAGGCATGCCTGAGTATGCAGCTGTTTTTGAAGAAGATGTCGACGTGGTTCCGCAATCGTCCCACAATGTATGACGATGATGCAGAAGACAATGAATTAGGCGCGCGAACAAAAACGCCATTGATTCGCAGCAGCTGACTGAGTTTTTGCGTCTTGCTTTTGGCCGTCCTCGACGGTAGCGGTCTCCCGTCGCACAGAATTGAACTGATCCGTCTACTTCACCTTGCACGATCGGGATGATCCGCGTTGCACGAGAAAATAAAGCGCCGGCCCCGTGCGTTGGAAATGCAAAGGTCATCTACGTGCTTTTTGGAGGAGCAGAAGCAGGAGGGGCAGGTCTTTTGTGTAGCGCGTCGAACAGCTTCATCAACGTAAACGCTTTCCTTCCCCGTGCTGTGTGTGGCTCCTCTTGGAGTTCTAGACATGATCAGCGACAGCGAAATCCTCGAAAACTAGAGGGCCGCCCACCTTGCGTGCTTCAACAGGGAAGATTTCGATTGAGTACTATCTAGAGTTGTCTTTCACGACTTTGTCCATCTACTTCTGCCTCTACATCTACGCCTCCGCCTCGAACTGGAGAAGGAGAGCCATCCCATGGGCGCCACGTCGGATTGTGAGGAAAGCGCTAGCACCATGGCGCTCCAGTCGGAGGAAAGCGGAACAACAAAGGACCAACGCACCGCTGCTAAGAAGAAGGACAAGGAGCGGCTGCTGCCCGCAGATGACGAGGACTCGCAGGCGTCTGGCGGCGACGGGACCGACAAAACGAAGGACGGTGGAAAAGCGCCAACCATCCCGTTCTCCCAGCCGATGAAGCTCGACTACGATGATACTGCCGACTGCCCAGTGAGCGACTTTGCCGACGAGGAAAGCAAATCTTCCGCAGCGCTGCCTGGACATGCGCCGCGTCATCCACCTTCCGGAGCGGATCTGTACGAGGATATGCCGCTCGCCGAATTCCGATCCCAGGCCGAGCAGCGGTTGAGCGAGCTGGTGTCTCGCATTCAGACCCGAACAGCGTCCGCGAAGAAGCGCTTTCAGATGATGGACCTGACGCCAGAGGAACGCGTGGAAGTAGCGGAGTTCATCTACGAGGCGTCATACCGGGAGTGGAAAGCAGAACAAGACGCCGGAACCGCGCATTTTCGACGTAACGGAAACGCTGACACCAGCGGTGGTCGTGGCATTTCTTCGAGAACGGGATCGAAGAACCCGGACGCCGGAACGGCGGGGAGCGAACATTCACGAGTCGTAACCGATTTGATGCTTGACGCTGGCGAAGCTGAAGGCGGTGGACCTGAACCGCTCGGATCTGCATCAAACAACTCAAACGATAAAAAAGAAAAACAGGATCAGGATGTAGTTGATTTCAGCTTCTCTGGGATTCTCGAAGCGTTCTCTGTCTCTCAAGAAGAACTGCGCGCAATCTTGTTCGGGGCGATGGACGAGCAGAAGATGAAACAAGATGCCCATCATGATCCTGGCGGAGTCGGAAAAGAAGATGAAATCGATGCGGCGACCGATTCCAAATCCGCTTCCGGAAATGCAAATGCAAAGGCCAAGAAGAAGTTGTTGACATCTACCTCCACCACCGTCTCCAACGGAGATGAGACTGACCGAGAACAAAAAACTCCGGTACCCCTCGGCGACATGCCAGACGACGGCGAGGAATCGACCGTCGGCCGCAAGTGGTATCTCGAGGGAAACTTCGCAGAGGCCATCGCGTGCTGGGAGCGGACGTTAAAGTCCATCGCTTACGTGGACTCAAAGTCCGGCTACACCGGATCCAGGCTGGAGGAGCTTCTTACAGAGGCAAAGAAATCTACTTCATATGAAACCACTTCACTAACGATTTTGGCTGGATTTCTACCCCGTCAGCTCTGCGAAGCAGGGAGGGGGTAAAATTTGAGCTATATCGAGCTGGATTCTGTGTCTTTGAGTCATCTGGGGCAGGGGGGTGAGAAGGGGTTGAAGTGAAGTGCTAGAATTCCTCTTCATTTGAGTCACCCCCCTGCCGCAGATGACTCGAAGACCAACAATCTGACTAAGAGTAGCGCAAATTTCATCCCCTCCGTTTCATCCGGTAAAGTTGTGTATCGAAGTAGTTTGCTAATGAAGTAGATTAGCCAGTGTAAGCTTCGCAACCTGGAGTATTCCACGCACCTCAACCTGGCGCAGGCCTACATCAAGAATTCCCAGTACGCGAAGGCGCTGGAATCGTGCGACAAGGTTTTGGAGGAACGATTCCAGGGCTACAAGGAGGCCGCGGAAAAGGCGGAAAAGCTGCGGGTGGGGGCGGGGGGAACGAAACCAGAGGACGCTCCTTCAGATCAAGAAGAGACGATCCACCCGTTTTTGCTCAAAGCCTTGTACCGTCGCGCCATGGCGTTCAAGTCCCGCGGGGCGCGGGAAGATTTCAGCAAAGCGCTAGAATGCCTGCAGCTGCTCCTCAAGCTTGACCCCGGCAACCAGGCGGCCGCTGCGCTCTACGGTGACACTTGGCGGCTAAACAAGATCGAGAAACGCAAGGAGAAGCAGAACATGCGGCGCATCTTCGACTCGAAGGCGGAAATCGTGACGGACTACGAGAGCTGCAAGCGATTCCGGCAGGCGAATTTCTTGAACCCGGATACAGGTGCGGAGGAGACGTCTAGGGGCGTGCTGGTGTCGTTTTTGTCGCGGGTGCAAGAAGAGAGTGGGAGTGTGTGGCGGAAGCTAAAACGGATCTGGGGTCCGCGGTTCGAGAAAGTGTGCGGAAAACGAAAAAATGAAAGTAGAGGGGAGCTGGCGGAGCCAGTTGCGTCGTCTGGTGGTGCGCCAGAAGGAAGAGACAAGAGCAGCAAAAGAAATGACAGCCCCGCGTGGCGAAAAGACCTCTTGAGGCAAGCACGGGAAGAAGCCATGTGGGAGGAGAACCAACAAAAAATCGCGAGGAAATCTAAGCGAACGTAACTACAAGAGACGTACAAGTGCAAGCGGAAGTGCACCCCTCTTTCTTTGCGACAGGGACACACAGACTCGTTGACATTGAGGTCAACATCAGATATTTATCACTGATGTTTAATATCAATGCTGTGTATTCTATTTAATTATTCCTCGGCAAGAATCTGAATCATCATCATGCCCATTGTTTGAATCCTCCTGCCCGGGTGTCGAAAAAAAAACAAAACACATCCAGAACCAGCAGATCCATCCAATATATAAATTGTGGCCCTGGCCCCTCGACATCGACTCACACTCCGAGGCCCACTCGTCACCGTCACCCTTCGCCGCGTAAAAAAAGGCAGTCTGCTGTTGTTCGCAGCCTCAAATCTTCATCTTGAAATTTGAAAATCAGGAGAAGCGAGTTCAGATCGACATCAACTCAAATTTGGTGCCGCTGCCACGACCGGCCTTCTCATCTAATAAATCGATCCTCGTTTTTCTTCGTCCGATGCGCGTTCGCATATGATCTTTCGCGTTCCCCCATCTTGCACGGTAATTATATCTCCACCGGCTTCGTACTTAATATATTCCCAGTGACATTTATACGTCAACCTCAACCGCCTGCAAGCATATCTCGCCTTCAGTACTGCTCGTGAAAAATAGAAATACACCGCGACCTGCTCCTACACCTAGCTATCTCTTTTACCAATACCATTGCCATTACCTGGATCTTCTGCGACTCACGGCTTTATATAACCAAACTAACACAACTCTGTGCTGGCGCCAATTATCTGCATTCATCAATCGGCGACACTTCTTCGTTTTTGTAGCGATCGCCTGGTACTATCAACTAATGCAGCATTGATTGGGTTTGGGTATAGTAGAAAAGGAAAACGCGAGCCCTAAATTGTTTTCGCTACTTTACTGTCGCGGCTTTGCGTACTAGTAGACCTCCTATCGCCCCCTCAGCCTCACCCTCATCTTCTTCATCAAGATGCACAGCGGTCAATACGACAAGGATTGCACGACCTGGTCTCCGCAGGGAGACATCCCGCAGATCCGCCATGCCTGCGCGGCGGTCACAAACGGGACCGTGATCGTTGGGCTCTGCTCGAACAAGTACGGGTTGTTGGGGGGCTTTAAGAAGAAGCAGCAGTCCGACTTTTCTAGTTACGATGAGAAACTGTTCAAAGTCGACGACCACTGCGGAATCGCCATCGCCGGGCTCACCGCGGACGCAAGAGTGCTGGCGGATTACATGCGGTAATTTGATACTGTACAACCACTGCTACTGGAGTTCGAGGAGTCAGTGAGAATGACAACTATAAGAAACGGAAAATATAAATTTTTTATTTTTACGGCAATAAAGACGAAGGGAAGGGAAGAGGTAGAGCTAGAGGTAAAAAATAAACTTTGACCTCCAACAAGTCTGAAATTTGAACACTCACCGCCACTGCTACAGGTCTGAATGCTTGGAGCACAAGTACGTGTACGACGGGCCAATGAACGTGGGGCGACTGGTTGCGCAGATTGGTGACAAGGCCCAGATGAAAACACTGCAGGCCGGAAAGAGACCGTACGGTGTCGGGCTTCTCACTCAATCGTATGACGAGAACTTGAAAAAGGTACTTGTTGAGTTTTAAGTACAACTATACTAGAAAGTAGAACGAAAGCGAAACGTTTTTATGATGGAATTCGGAGGAGGATGCAAACCCAAACGCAAGAAAATGCAAAAGCAATGCAGCAAAGCTAAATTTAAATAAACAGGCGGCGATATACGAGACCTCTCCTTCTGGCGACTTCTACGAGTACAAGGCGATGGCGATCGGTGGGCGCGCCCAGCCGGCGAAGACCTACCTCGAGAAGCACTTCGAGAGCTTCCCCGAGGAAAGCCTGGAGAAGATGATTGAGCACGCGGTAAAGGCCATCCACGTGACTATCGAACAGGATACGGAAATGACCACGAAAAACATCGACGTCACGATTGTGGGGCCGGGAATGGACTGGAAGAAGCTGAGCGAAGCCGAGCTGCAGCCCTACGTGTCCAAGTGCAACGATGCGGCAGGAGCGGCGCCAGCGGCGGCGGGCGGCGACGGCATGGACACGTCGGGCTAAGTGAGAGCGTGATCCGATGGCTAAGTGAGACGAAACCATTCATGCGCCGGCTCTTTTTCGTCAGGCACAAAGTTGGATTTCATTTGGGCACTTGTTGGTGTTGGTCGCAATCGCCGGCTCCTTTGGGCAAACGAAGTAGAGTTTTGTGTGTTAGCGTCGCGCGAATAGAAGTTGTCGTTTATTTTTTGAAAACCTCCATTCTCGGGTCAATAAACTTGAATCATCACGGACGACCACGACTACCACTACGTGCCACCACTGCCGCAGAGGTCGGCAACCCTTCAAAAAATTGTTCCGACGGTGCAATCCACTGGGTCCGATGATGTTATGCCATACATGAAGCCCAAAAAGACGGCTGTGTGTGTTCGAATCAGACGCGAAAGCAAGGCAGCTAAGTTGTAAACGGAACGACTATAATGACGAAGTATTAAAGCAACAAAATCGCAGCACGCGCACGCCGAACTCCAGTCCACCTAGTTCCTGCAAAATGACCGAAATTACCTCGTGCGGACAGGCACAGGTCCGCATATAGACCCAAACCAGTGATTGGTAGAGCGTCGATCTTCAGCACCATGATGAACGTACTTTAACATTATATCGCGTACGCGTACTAGTACGACTTTTATTGTTATTGTACTAGCTGAAGTTGAAGTAGATTGCTATTGCTTTTTCGGTAGGGTGTTGAGGGTCGCGTTGAAGTTGATACTGATAGAGCAGTCGTAACGTCTACGTCGTCGTCGAAACTCAAACTTCAGCGGAAATACTTACGCTTTGCACGCACCATTCGTGCAGCGCAAGCAGTTTCATATTCATTCTCATTCATCGATCTCTTTCAGTTTCTCTTCATCCCTCGTTCGTCAACGCTGCATCTAGCAGACGGCTACTTTGAAGTAGAACCAAGAATAAGCCGATCTGGCGGTAAAGCTAAAACATCTCTAAGTGTTTTTAACACCACGCCCTAGCCAAGATGACGTCGATGTCAGGAGTGAGTCTCGGGGATGGCTGCAAGGAGCTCTTCACACAGATGCAACTCAAGGTGCCGCAACGTCGTGATCTCGCTTTTCTTCGATTTGGTTTTGGGTTGATTTTTATCGCCATGCACCTTCCTTGACTATCTACTAGGTAGCCCAGGCCCACCCAAGAACAAAGTGAAAGCCGAGCGCTCGCGCTGACTCCAGAATTAAAAAAAATATCACCACCACAGCACACCCTCCGATACATCATCTACGAGATCAAGGATAAGAAGACGATTGTTCCAACGGAAGGCGGATCCGCAGACAAATCAAAATCGTACTATTCATTTGGCATCTACTTCATTTTCATCTTGTTTGTCCGAGTAGAGTTCAGTTGACTCGAATTTGCTGACAAGGAAACCTGAAATTGTAACGGCAACAGGTACGCGGACTTTTTGGCGGCCCTCCCAGCCGGCGCGCCAAGATACTGCCTTGTTGACGTACCATTCACGGCCAAGACCGGCGCGGAGACATCGAAGATGGTCTTCGTGATGTGGTAAGCACTTTTTCATCGCAATCCATCGCCTAGTCTGGTTTTGGTTTTTTATGGTTTTTGTTTTTCGTTACCGTTACAAGAGCGATGCAGTCACTCCTGCCGTCGGGGATCAGTTGCGTCGTGCAATTCACTCCACAGTCGGTCCTCTCAACTTCCTCTCAGGTGCCCAGAGGACTGCGGCGTGAAGGATAAGATGCTCTACGCATCGAGCAAGGACGTCATCCGCAAAGCCTTCACGGGGGTAAATTTTTGGATTGATTTTGATTTCTGTTTTGTTTCATAAACTGTTTCTTGTTGGATTTGGATTGATGATCAATGATCCACGCGTACGCCCAGGCCCAGCACCCGCTAAAACTAACTTTCTACAGATCCAGTGCGAGATCCAGGCAAACGATAAGGGTGATTTGCTGGAGGCGGACATCATTGGCAAGC
This sequence comes from Amoebophrya sp. AT5.2, assembly GCA_005223375.1. Classification (NCBI taxonomy): domain Eukaryota; class Dinophyceae; order Syndiniales; family Amoebophryaceae; genus Amoebophrya; species Amoebophrya sp. AT5.2. The sequence goes on from RXOD01004112.1 coordinate 20,836, forward strand.
TGAAGTAGAGAAGCCCACCTCGGACGCGCGGACGCGCGGACGGCGGAAAGGGAATAGCGACACCGCGGAAGAAGTAGACTTCATCCCATCGACATCGTCCACGACACGTCAATGACCGAACTGATAAGTGCAAAACGATAAAAGAAGCCGCGGGGGCACTGGAAGCACGCGCGCGAGGTTTCACGAGGTTTCAACGAAGACAGCTGCTCCTACACCGAGTGTCCAGACGACAGTCTGCGCAGTCTTCCGGAGGCGGGAAGAGGAGAAAGAGCCATATTTACACAAGAGCTCCTTGTCAATGTCATGGTCAACTCGTCAAAGTCTACAACGAACTCTAGCAAACTCTATCATTATCTTGTCAATTGTCAACTCAAATACCAGTTTTCTGAATCAACGATGTGAGAGGCCAGGTGAGTCCACAGATGTGGGAGGCGACACGAACTAGGACAGGTCGTGGCCGTGGGCGGAAAAATCTCTCTCCTCCGGTGTCGGTGTGGCGAGAATCCTAGAACTTTTTTCATCGAGAAGTAAGTGGAGGAACTCCGACGGGCACAAAAAACACCCAGCCGACTGCTCGGCGACACTCAACAGGAGTGCTGAACTTGACAAACTTGATAACCACAAGAAACGCGTGTGTACTTACTTACTGTAGATGTCAGAGGAAGATGAAGAAGATGATAAATTGAATCAATCGCTTTCGCTAGCTTTCATCGATCTTCATCTTCATCTTCATGATGGAGACTACAGTCGTCGATGGTCGAGGATTTCCTCAAACTTGCCTTGGTTCGACAAGGCTGTTGTCAACTTTTCCGGACAGGGGCTGCGACCCAAACGCTGGGAGTTCTGGTGGGACGTGAAATTTTCTTGAATCGGGATCCGTGTGCTTGGTTGTGAAATCCGATGTAGGCTCACTGTGTTTTTACACCGGAGGGGTCGTTGTAGCGGGCAAGCGACGAGAATATCCGTTGGTTCGTGATTCTCCTCTTCCCAGGCGAGCGTCTCCCTCGGGATCCTCGATTCGTGCCCAAGAACAAGAACGTGCTTCTTGATCACAATTTTTCAGTGTGTAGCTGATGTAATTACAAGTACCCACGAAAGGGCTATCGTAGCATACAACTACTTGTTTATACGAACTTTCGGGATCGCGTGCCGTGGTTCGTGCTTTACCATAGTCGCATACGCATAGGCATATTACGCATACATTCGCATACTAGGCATAGGATCATACAGATACATTGTCTAGTACCAGTACACGCCACACTCGTCCTCGTCGCATTCATTGTCGTCGCACAAAATGCGCCGCATAAACAGTGCCACGGGCGAGGAGGGGCGTATGGTCACGGAGCAGGAGCGGATCGAGGTAATGCTTGGTCAGATGCAGGATTCCTTTGAGGGCGACGTCAAGCAGCACGTACGCAGCACGCCGGTAGGAGCAAGCAGCCCCAGCCAGCCGTCCCCGTCTCAACCTTCATCTGCTGCAACCTCGACCGCGCAAAGGAAAAACAAAATGAATCGCACGGCCAGTGTGCGACCCTCCACAGGCGCGTCACCAGGTCGAGATTTGGAGGAAGGAGCAGGAAGTGCAGCGCTACTACGGCACGCGACGTCGAGATCGAGTGCGCCCGTAGTCACGTTCAGAGGAGCTGCGGAGCCTAGTCGTCCGTCTACTTCACGCTCAAGTACCACGCCGAGCGGATTCTATCTGTCTTCTCCTGTTCTCGGAGGTCCGTTCTCGCCTGAAAGAACTTCAACTTCTCTGGCCGCGTCGCAAAACACCATTGCCATTGCGCCTCCAGGAACAAGAAAAGTTCAGTTGCGCAGCTTCGGCGAACGCGAAGATGGCGATAGTCACCACGCCAGCAGGAGCTCCTACAGACACAGCGCGAATGCGCTGGGGCTAGGCGGAGGCACAGCCCCACCCGGCGCGAACATACGCGAGCTTTCGGGTTCGGCGTCGCCATTCGTGCACCTGCGGCCGTCGCCAATGCCCAGTCCTGGCACAAGTCCAACGAGTCCGCCCCGCTCGAGAAACGGTCTCCCTGGCTCGCGAAGTCCCGCTCTTGGAGTGCCGGCACTTTTGAGCGTAGCGACAAGTCCTGCACTGGACGATAGTGTCACTGGCGACGCCCCTCCGCAGCAGATGAAGCACGTGGCCGCAGACGAGAAGGCGGCGAAGAAAGGCCCCGTTCGAGTAGAGGTTAGCGCTCCAGGAGGAGCTCCTGAAAGCAATCCGAGCCAGCTCGAGCTCACTCTGAAGATGCAGGGAGCGGATGCGAGCAACTCGAGGCCTTTCGGAATTACGGGTCGAAGCGACAGTGCAGCTAGCAGCAGCGTCACCGCTCCTTTTGTCGGAACGAGTGCAGCGTCGTCATCAAGAACTCACCACCACCACCCGCCCCAGTACCACGCACCGTCAACAACCCATCATGCTATCGACTCGATGCTTGCCGTGGACGTCGAGGAGACAGCGGAATTAGCTTCCGCCGCTGTAGTGGTCAAGTCCGCATCCTCCTCGTCCCACCCTCGCTTAGGTGCAACTGGGGGCGATCATCATGCAGCAGGGGGGGCGTCCTCATCACGCGGGGCATCGGACGACACAGAAACGCTCGAAATGATGCAGCTTCGCCAGGCGAGGATTGCCAACGAGCGGAGTCAGTTCTTCGGCGGCATCGTCTCCTGGATCGTGCCGGGACTGGTTGGTATCCTTACCGCCACGCTGGGCAGCTTCATTCAGGAAGCCAGCACCTTGCTTTTCACGTGGCGCCGCGGCGTGTGCGTCACCGGTATCTGGAAGAACACCTTTCAGTGCTGCGGCCACGAAGTAATCGTCGACTTTGTCTGCCGCGCGAAATTGGGCACGTCGCCGGGGGAACAACACCAGTTCAACGGCCGGCTGATGACGTGGCAGGAGATTGCGAATCACTACCAGCCGACGCTGAAGATGCCGCACACCGGGTCGTTTTCGACCGTCACGGGCTATCTGCCGGCGTTCGACTCGTTCGGGAAGCAGTTTGGTATTGCCGACGCCGTCTGGCTGGCGTCCTCCGTTGTCCTGGCGCTAGTCGCGGCGTTGCTGTGCAAGTACCTCGCGCCAGCAGCCAGAGGCTCGGGGATTCCTGAGGTGAAGGCGATTCTCGGCGGCTTCGAGATGCCCGCCGTGCTGTCCGCGCGCACCCTTTTTGCGAAGATCATTGGGCTCACCACCGGCGTGGCAGCCGGACTCACGCTTGGAAAAGAGGGACCGTTGGTTCACGTCGCCTGCTGCCTCGCCAACCTCCTGTGCATGGGCACCGCAAGCGACACTGGAATCGCGCTCCGCATCCTCGACCGCATTCCCATCGTGAGCGCGGTCGTGGACAGAGTCAAAACGCACTACGCCAGCCCCATGCACCGCAGAGAACTCATCTCGGCGGCCACCGCCGCGGGCGTGTCCGTCGCGTTCGGCGCACCGCTCGGGGGCGTCCTGTTCAGCTTCGAGGAGGCGTCCACGTTCTTCCCGCAGAGAACGTGCGCGCGGGCGTTCTTCGCCGCCGTGATGGCCGCCCTCATGCTGATGTACCTGAACCCAACCGGAACGCATAAACTGACCCTCTTTCAAGTGACGGATACGTGGAAGCTGGACCCGATCGAGTACGTCTTCTTCTGCCTGCTGGGCGTGGTCGGAGGCTGCGTCGGAGCGCTGTTCATCAAAGTAAACACGTGGGTAGTGAAGCTGAGGCTCAACGAATGGTGGCCAAAAAGGGTACTTTTCTTTACTCACACTCAGACTCACTTGCGATCGTAATACTTTTTCTTGGAGAGCAGCAGGCCAAGAGTAGAGTAAGGATGGCGTCGCTGGCGTCGATCTCGATTTGATATCGTATGGCTTTCCTTGCGACAAAATCACAGGTGCCTGCCGAGCTCGAGATATTTGCCATTGCCATAGTCACGGTGCTTTCCGGCGCGGGTAATCGCTTCATGTCGCCTCTCATGGTCGACGTTATCTTCCGTCTTTTCGAACCTTGCGACGATTTCGTCCACTCAACGGGCCAGACGGAGTACGTCCTTCGCCCGCGGTCGCCCGACGAGATGTACCTCTGCCATCGGGATTCCGCCCCGGTGATCGACACGGAGATCGCGTTCCAAATGGCCGTCGCCGGACTGTTGCGCTTTCTCACCATGTGCATCACCTTCGGCGCCGCCATTCCCGCGGGGCTCTTCGTGCCCTCTCTCTTCGTCGGCGGCGCCATCGGCCGCCTGCTTGGCTCCTTTCTCTACTGGGCCGGCGTCACGAATCTTCTGAACTTCGGCGACCTGCTCACGTCGCCAATCACTCCCTCCATTTACGCGATCGTGGGTGCGACCGCGGTCTTGGGCGGAGTGTGCCGAGTCACGATTTCCCTCGTCGTGATCATGTTCGAGCTGACCGGCGCGCTGCAGCACATTGTTCCGTTCATGCTGGCCGCGCAGTTTGCAAAGTGGACCGGCGATCTGTTCAACGACGGAATCTACGACAGGCACATACTGCTGAAAAGCTACCTGTACCTGCCGGAGCCGGAAGGACGGTTCACGCCGGGGTATGCGAAAGACATCGTGGACCTGGACGGAGTGCTGTGCATCTCAGTCCCTGCTGTAGTGGATATGCCAGGGGGAGCTACGAGTGCTGGTGCTGAGCGAGACTCACAACTACCATATCAGGCGGCGTGGTCGCCGTCTCGCGGCAGAAGTATCGAAGTCGGCAGTAGGAACTTCAGCACCTCAACTCCGCGGAGCCTGGTCGGAGACGACGGCGAGGGCGGTGATGCGCCGATCCTGGTGCTGGGGATGTTGCGCGATTTGCTCGCAGCCGACGGTCAGGAAGCGCCGTCATATGAAAATGCGCTCGATGGAGGCCCGCACGTACGCAGCGTCAGCCGCAATACGGACGCCTCCGCCGCAGAAGAGTCGTCTGCCCCAGAGCCAGAGTCGTCGAGCAATTTCTCCCCGAGTCCAAGCAACAGTCGAGGAGAGCTTCTGCACGCCCTGGATCAGGAACAAGAACGGCATGATCAACGACGCGAACTGCAAATGCAGCAGCCCCCCGCATCGACCCTTCGCATGCAAAGCCGGATGGGGTACCCGCTCATATCGCGCCGCTACGATGCCGCGAGCGATGCTGAGTACCACATTTTTTTGGGCTACGTGCACGCGCGCCCGCTGCGCGAGAGGGTGCAGTTCTTGCTTGACGTGGAAGGCTGCAGCCCCGACACGCGGGTGCGCTTCCTCGAGACAGAAGACGACTTTTCCGACGTTGACGAGGCGCAGGTGAACGAAGTAGACCAGCAGGACGAGCATCCGGCCACAGTTGTAGACCTGAGCTTCCTCGTCGACCGAACAATCATCCGAGTGGCGCCGGAAACGCCGCTGCATCTGGCGCACCATGTATTCTACCGACTGGGACTCCGGTTGGTGGCGGTGGTAGACCAGGAGGGACGCTTCCTTGGGTTGATCACGAAAGCGCGGTTTGTGAACCACGTGCTCTCGCTAACCAAGAAGGCCCGGCGCCGGCTGCACCACTCGATCGCTCGCAAGTCGCTCTGCTCCCGGGTTTGCGGCGGTCGTGGCAGAAATCGGGCCGAGTCGACGAAGGCTGCGGCGGAGGGAGGCGGTTTCGTTGCGGACCTGCGAAAACCTTTACTGGAGGCGCAGTTTCAGCCGGCTGGAACAGCCCCGATTGCCAGTCGCTAGTTCGCAACGCGGCTCCGGATGGCGGTCTGCGGAGTGTGCAGGGACGAGCAGAGTATCTTCCATTGCAGCGCGGCACGCAGCTGCTTCCACATTCATTTTGATTTTGGATCGCCTCGACCGGCGTCGAACAGCGAGGTCGAAAGAGAGACCAGGTTCAGCTTTTTTGCACACGACCAATTCGAATTCGGTACAACGTTTTATACACGGTTTTAGTGCATTGAATGCACTTGCACAACACAAATGATGAACACAGAGCAGGATACATCAGCGAATTTTGATGACGCCGTCGTCGAATTTCACTATACGACCCCGAGCAGGAGCAACTGCAACCGTCACCATGCGCCTGTGTCACAGCTGCATATAACATGTTGATGGTCGCCTATGATTCACAAGAGTTGTGTTAATATCGGTTCTACTTCTAGTCTTGGTCTTCCACTACCACTTCCTCTTCGCCTTCGGGTTCTTCCATCTTGACCTATCATCGTGCTCGTGTACTGGTGACTTCGCGTACGCATCGGTGTGGTCAGCCTCGTGTGCAAGTGTTGGTAGTCGTGGCGCTGAACGCAATCGGTCGAGCGGTTGTTCGTGTCGGAGATGCGCGTCGGCGTGCAGGAGCACACCGAGTACACCGGGCGACGGTTGAGCGGTAACAGCGTCCTGCCGTCGAGTTGGCTCGGGGCTCCAGCGGCGCTGCAGCACACGACCACGCAGGTGTTCGCTTCCGGTATCCCAAACCCGGAAATGCGCGACGTCACGGGAAAGGCCGCGAAGTTCTACCGGATGTTCCTGCGCAGCCAGTACCGCGCGACGTTCGCGGTGGCTGTGCGCAACGCGGTGGCGAACGGGTACCAAGGTGCCAGTCGGAAGCTCTTCCTCACGGGGCTGGGGGTGGGCGTGTGGCAGAGCGAGGCGACACCGGTAATTCTGGGCTGGATTCACGAGGCGATCGCCGACAGCATGGCGCTCTATCGGAATTGCGGCTTGGAAGTCGTGTTCGTCGTGGGCAACGCGGACAGCGCGCGCTTGGTGCAGCCATTGGTGGAGGCGCGCATGAAAAAAGCGGTAGAAGATGCGAAAGCTGGGGCACATCGAGATGACCCGACGCAGGCGGACGTGTGCGTTGGTTTCCGGCCAGCCGGAGAGGACGAGGAGGACGGGGTTAGCGGTGACGACGGAGCAGAAATAACCCTCCTTGGCTGGGATACGGACGGGGAAGGCGGACCGGACGATGAGGAAGCGTCGAGGCCAAACGGCTCTTGGCTAATGTGGCTTTTGTTGGCCGTCTGTATTGCGGTGGTAGCGGGTTTAAGCGTCGGCATTGTCGCCTTGGTGCTCTGCTGCTGCCGCGCGGGCGACGACAACCGGAACGCGTCAGCGGAGGTAGCTGCGGCGAGCGAGGACATAAATGAAGCCGGGTTTCTTATCTCAGATGAGAAGGTATCAACGGCGTTGGGCTGATTTGTATGTGTGCTTGTTGCAGAGCAAGAAGCGAGATGCGGGCCGGAAAAAAAGTGGATCCGACAGGAAACCAGAAGGGTGTCGTTAGTACTCCTTAAAATCCTTCAATCATTGATTTGGGTACTGCTTGTAAGCAGATGCCAGTCAAGAGTTCTCGGCGTCGGCGTCGAAACGACTTCGGTGGTACAGAGGTGACGGGCTTGCCAACGGAAAAACCGTCGAGTTTGTTACATGTTTTTTTTTAGATGCTCATTTGATCTCTACTTCAGAAATTTTGGCTGGCGAGAACACGATGCCATGGCGGATCACTTCTCCTCCTCGTAGTAGTGGCCATTTTTGCCTTCGCGCAGAATTCATCGATCTCATGAAGGGTAATCGCTAACGCTATTACATTGAGATTAAAGAATTGGCGCATGGCCTGGATAAAAGGCGCATCTCTTGGATAAAAAAAAGGCGCAGCGATGAGTGTTTTTTTTTTTGAGTGGGGGGGGGCGACAGTTTAAAAA
>RXOD01004113.1:0-28449 GCA_005223375.1 Amoebophrya sp. AT5.2
ATGTTTCAAAAGATGCATTGTTTATTTGGCCTGTAATTGGTTGGCCTCCTCGTGACTGGGCTGCTCATTTGCTGCTGCTGCATGATGGGTGTGGCCGGAGGCGACGTGCAATCGCAAGCGCTTGTGGTCGGTGGAGGCAGCCCGCGCCAAATGCAAACGCTCGTGTTCAATGCGCCGACTGCGCCGGCGACACCAAGAAATTGGAACTATTAAACGGCTAAAGCGACGAAGATACTACTCCTGTAACTCCGGGCGGGAAGTGGAGGAAGAGGTGGAAGGGGAGTTGTTCCCGTTGACGCAAGATCCGAAATATAGGACAGAAGGTTCCTGGTCTGCGTAGCCGTAGCGGAGTCGGATGAGATGGCCCAAGCCGTCTCTTCCCGTTTCATTCTTGGATCGACGACCATGATCTCAGCAGGTGGACCGGAACTGGATACCTTCTAGTGGCGGTGACATGGGATTCGGTTTCGGAAGCCGAAGATTTCCGCGCGGAGAATGAAACTGGCAAACCGGCACTTTTTATACTCAGTTTGAAAATCAATCTTATCGTGTATGTTCAACACAGTCAGACTCCAGGCAGACTAACTGACTCATGTGTCTGTCTTCATCCACCAACCATGCGAAAAGCCGTTCCGAATAGATACATTATTTCGGCCATCTCATTCTCATAAGTTCGAACTGCCTTGATTGATTGCTACATAGCTCGTACCCATCCACAAATGATTAGTTCGTTCAAACACCATGACCAGGCAAGCATTGACGCGATTTTGGCACAAAACTGCTCAAAAGATCAAATTCAGTTGTTAACTCGTTTGTCTCGAGAACTTCACGCAACACGTAGCAATCTACGAAATAGCATAGGATTAGGTCTGGTTCTTTAAAACTAACCACAACCACTCTGTACTACACGACTAGACTCGAATCGGGACGATCGACGCTGTGCAATTTAACCTCCAAGAATAAAAAAAAAACGTCCACGACCCGTACAGCGGGAATGATAGATCAAATAAACGTAAATAAAAGGTGCTCCGGCTCCATCTGGTTCATGCCATAATTCGTCCGAAAATCGTCGTGTTCGTGTGCGTCTTTAGTTCCTTGGTCTATAAAGTTGAGTGTTAGAAGTCATGTTCTGCGTCGTGCTGGTGGCTTGCTGCTCACCTCGATCTTCATGCCACTAGGATCCTCCTGATCGTCGTGATTCGGCTGATCTCGCAAATACATGTACACTTCTAGAGTTAGCTCGACCTTGAGGTTGAGTCTCGTCCACGGCGGCGGCGCTGAGTTGAGCAAGTGTTTGTTTCGCTTTGCTTGCATTTTTTTGGGGGGCAGGTGTGCATTCCACAGACACCTATGAGCGTTTCAGGAGTGTGCCGGGTAGCAGAAGGATTTCTTTCCTCAAGGTGAAAAAAAAAGTCCCTGTGTTCCCGGTAGGAATTGCGCCACCTTGTTGTTCTCCGCCACGGCGTCATCTCCGATATTCTGTATATTCCGTGTATCGCTATCGTTGGTTGGGATGAGATGTACGTGTGTTGACTGCATGTCGTACCTCCCGTTTCGTGGGAAACGTCGTGGCATCAATCTTCCGATCACCAGGACCTGCGACGATTTTTCCGCTCAACACCATCTTTCCGTGTCCGTGCGGGTGTAATGAAAACGAGGGGTAGGCGGGACGCACGTATGCGTCTCCACCGCACATATGGATCTACATTTCAAATTTTTCACGCGCTGAGCCAGCTTTTAATATCAGTCGAGCACAAGCCCCCACCGGTTTGTTTACAAAGTAAGTGCATTTTTATGAGAAACAAGCCGCTGCATCTTCAACTACGGCCCTTGTGTTTGTAGACGTTTGGCCTCGTATGAGCAAAACGCTCGCTACGGCACCCGTTAACCATCCACACTGCAGCCACATCACATCAGTCGATTGCATTTGCAAGGAATATTTATTGTTAAGAACTTCCAACATGACCACATTAGTAGACTCGTGGTGAAGAGTCTCGTCATCGTCTTGTTCTGTATCACTAATCTGTGGGTCCTCGAGCAGGAGGCAACATGCACATGCAACAAGGACACAGTATGCCAACCGGGATCGAGATCGACCCGTAGTCGCTAAGGTCGACCGCCAAGCGCTGCGACAAACAGTGTCGCCCCCGTTTTCACCACTTCAATCACTGGGCGCCATGGGGAACGGCAGCGGGTTGCAAGAATTGACGCGACTCAGAGCGGCCCATCCTGCTCGCGACTCTCCTGTTGATACTTTATCTTCTAAACGGGCGCCGGGAGAGCGAGTGCGAACGGAAAGGGAATCGGTAGCGGATGCTTTCGTCGAGATGAATGCGAAGAGAAATCACACAAGCAGAACACAGCGCGAGCATGAACTCGACTTCTTCGCCTCGCTCGAAGAGTGGGACTCCTGTGACTACGAGAGGCGGCTTGCCATCTTCCACAATTGCCTCTATTGCAGCATTGTGGGGGCCGCCTTTTTGGCGGTGGTGTGGTTCTCGTTCTCTCTGGTGGTGCCGGAGGTTGGGCATCGCCTGGTCCCGCAGATCCCGCCATCTCGCAGCTTCCCCGGACCTCAGACACAGCGAACGACGTCGGCATTTCTGGAGCAGGAGGTCGAGGAGGCGGTGTACCAAGAAGAGTTCGCGGACGCCAAGCGAGGCGATCCGGTGAATACTACTTTCCAGGACTGTGGACTGGTGGCTCCACCCGCGGGGCGGGGTGGTACTCCGCTGTTCCAAGATCTCGTGGACGCCGCTAGATACGCAGATACGGGCACCGGGGCGGAGATCTTCTACACGCCACAGGGGTTGCCCTTCGACACCAATTGGGCACTCACGCAGCTCCACGGCACCGATGGTTGGCTTGGAGGTTTGTGGAGTTGGTGGAGGCGAAAGGCCGAGGCGCGATTCGAGATCTACCAGCGCGAGACACAAAACCTAGCGCGAACGCTGCACAACCACAAGCATTGCGACCTCGTGAAGTCGGCGCTCGCTAAGGAAAAAGGGAAGCCAGGAGTCAAAACGGGTCGTGGAAAAAAGATCGCGTACCTGGTTCTGAGTGACGAGGCAGGCGCGTTTCACCAGGAAGGCGTTTGGGCGCGGTATTTTGAGACATGTCCGCACGACGTCGCGAACCTGTACGTGCACGCCTCCAACTCGACATCCGAAAACCTGGAGAGAGCTGCAACGAGAGAGGAGAAAGAGAAAGTCGAGTCGTGGAAAAAGCGACTGCAGGCGGGTGGTGGCGAAGCGAAATTTGTGCCGAAGGTTCACACGGCGTGGGGGGAGTTGGCCGTCGCACAGTGGTGGCTGGTCATAAATGCGCTGCAGAATGCAGAAAACGAGCAATTCGTGTTTCTCTCGCGCGACGCTGTGCCACTGAAGGATTGTAGGACCGTGAGCGATATTCTTCTTCAGGAGCCCCCGAGAAGTACGAACCCAGTGAACAAGGGAGAGAGGAGCGACATGGTCGGCAAGAAGCAGGGCCGCCAACAGCACGCTGTGAGCCGCTCCAATATTTGTTTTGTGCACCAGTCGAGTACTTGGGCGCCGCTACCAAAGCATCACCAGTGGGGCACGCTGAACCGCGAGGACGCGACGCGGTTTGGAAAATTCGTCGTCCGAGGCCTGAACTTATGGATGGCGAAGAGCTTGAAAGCCGACTACTATGGTGAGCATACGCAGCCGATGTGCGATTATTATTATCCGGACGAATTCGTGCTGGTGTCGTCCATTATTGCGGCGCGCGCACCCGGGAACGCCGCCGGCGCTTTTGGCGACTCATCAGCCCCCGCCCGCCGCGCCGGCGCCCACGCAATCGCGAAGGCGGAAATGCAGTTCGGGGGAAGCCGTTGCCCCATGTTTATGCTTTGGCAAGACGCCTTTGCAGAGGAGACAGGGCTCCCGGAACCACGTGACACGAGGAATGGAGGGCCGCGCGACTTCCACTGGAACATGGCGACGGCTCCGTGCACGACGTGCGGCGCTTCAGGTCGAGGTGCGTATTGGGCGCGGCCGAACGAGGCGCTAATGCGTGCGCTGGTACAATACAGTGGCTTTCTCTTTGCGCGCAAGATGGGAAAGACGAAACAGAAGCCACTCCCGGGGACGAGCTCCGGGGGTGAACTTCGACCTGAACCCACGCCGGCGGCACTCGTTTTCGACCTGAACAAAGAGGCGTGGGAGGGCGCAGAGGTTTCTCTCCCGCAGTTGTGGGCGGAGGAACCGGAGTTTTCCACCGAGGTCGAGGTTTACGGCGAGTTCGCTTACGGGCCAAAACTGATCCCGGACCACGTGTTCGCGGAAAAGGGGGATGGGATGCAGAAGGCGCTGGCGAGTGCGATGTGGAAAGGGACCAAGGAGATGGAGCAGAAGCGAGATCCACGAGGGAGCGGGGGGATGGAGGCCGCTACGAAGCAGGCGGTCCGGGCCCAAGTGTTGGACCCGCGAGAAACACCCCGCGAGAAAGAAATTCATCCCGCGAAAATCACCGGTCGACAAACCCAACCCGGCCGCGGGAAAAAAAGGCTGCACCTGGTACATCTGAAGTTTTCAATGCTAATATCAATCTAGATACTATTACAAGAAGCAAAAGCATAGTCAACGAACGCGACTAGCAGCAATGCGATTAGCTCTAGCAAGACTGTCTTATTCTTCTTGCAATTGCATGCCGACCGTTTCTGATGAAATCGATTGCAGGCGCTTGACAGCGATGGTGGCGCCAAGGTTGACAGCCAATCGAGTCCTAGCGCCGACGCCGACGAGCCACTTCACGAGCCACTTCACCACGACTCGCGAGTAGGCCTCGAAGGGGAGCCAATTCTTCCCGAAGAAGGAGCAATGAAGCCGCACACGGAGGTTTTGCTAAAGCGAGTGCTGGCAGCCGCACAGTATCCCGACCCCGCGGACTACCAGCTGGTTTTTTCGGTGCGGCGCAACGATGCGGCGGGCCGCGAGCGCCACCGCCGGGACTTGGCGGCGCAGGCGGCGCAGTGGGCGACGGACGTCCTCGAAGCCCTGGAAACCGCCCCGAAAGACGATGACGACACGCGCACGTTGCTAAAGTATCTCCACGAGGACCTCCTCTCTCACCGTTCGCACGAGGACCTCCGCCTGCTGCTGCAGCAGCGTTTCATGAACAGCTACCACTTTTTTGTCGGCGACGCAGGGTGCACCCTCCCCAGATCTGGAGAGGCCCGCTTCGCGCACCTGTACGATGCGGAGTCCTGCCGCACAATCGCAGACGGGAAAACCATGAAAGCCCTTCCCCCCGCGGACAGGGTTTTGCTCAAAAAACTGGAAAAAGAGGCACAGAGAGCAGAAGAACTGCTGACGGAGCAACTTCGCGCGGAGGCCGAATCCGGGGACGTGGTCGTGCTACCGAACCTATGCAACCGGAAAATTTGTCCCTGGTGCTGGTGGTGTCCCCAATTTTAATATCCAATTCTCGGGATCTTCATGTCTTTCTCTTTGCGTCCGTGTCCCCGTTCCGATGTTTGGGGCGGCGGCCAGTCGTCAGAATGATCCGACGCGTGCATTACTAGTATCTGGACGATGATATTATCGGGAAAAAATAGGCACGGTTACGGACCGAAAGCTCCTTCCGCCACCTGCACAATATAGTTTCTTGTCTTCATGATGATCCCCAAATAGGCATGTTCATCGCCTTTCATCGCCTTTCGCTTTCGACACCTCTCGCAGCTACGTAGGTAATCAATTTATTTGTCCCCCAAAAACCCCGCCAGGGACAAGGTTCGTTTGCATAGAAGCACCTGGATGTGTACGCGTCGCTGCCCGCGAAGATGCGGCGGGCTTTCGAGCACGTGCTGCGCGAGGTTCCGAGGCTGCGCTGGATCGTGAAGGTGGACGGAGACGCGCAGCGCGTGCAGGTGGGCAAGTTGTTTCACCATCTGCAGGCGGTGGAGGCCGACGGGCGTTTCAACGTGTTTCGGTACGCACAGGGTCGCGGGAAGAAAACGCAGGGCACGCAGGTTCGGTGGGAGGGCGCTGGAAACGAACTGGCACGCTGGGTCGAGCACGTGCCGTACACGAAGGCGCGCGGCTGGTCGCACTACCCGGACTCCCTGGCCGGCGGCTGTTACGCGTTGACCAACGCGGCCGCGTCAAGAGTAGCCGCCGCGAAGGACGACCTTTCGTCCCTGGAAGACCCCGCGCTGGGCCTACGGCTGGACCGGGTCAGGGAGACGATTGGGGCTCAGTACGAGTTGGTGGACGACAACCGGAGTTAGGGTTGAAAAAAAACTCAATCTTGAATTGCAATTATCAACCGTAGGGGGCGTTGCAATTCCATCAAAACATTTTTGGAGAGTGCGAGCGTCCTGGGGAGGCGGTTCGGGAGGCGATTGCCCGATTGGGGGTGTCGATGACTAGGACTCTGACGCAGATTCATTTTGATAGTGCGGGTGCGCGACAAGGCCGGTAGGCTAGGGAATTTAGTCAGAGAAAGGCGGGAGCTGTTAATTAATTTCGATGGTCGGTTGAGTTTTTCGCTAGCCTCTCGAATAGAAGTTCGACGCGTTTGGCGACTACCCGTGCGACGAGGAGACGCTGGTGTGCGGCCTCCCGGTCCGAGACTGGAGGTGGAAAATGGCGGAAAATGGCGGAAAAGGCGGCGGTGGGGGCGGGGGTGGCAGTGATGCTCGCGATGGTGGCCTTCGTGGTGTGGGACCTGCGGGCCGAAGGTCGTTCGAGCTACCTGGCAAAGCTGCTGATGCTGCCAAGCAAACACTGGAACAGGAGAGGAGGGGAATCGGATCACATGAATAAAAAGCCGACACTTCGCTTCGCGACGAAGTGACATTAGAGGAAATGTATATAGGAACAGGGACCTACGAATGTAAAAAATCAATGTATTCATTCGATTGTACTCGTGCAGGAGATCATGTAACGTGCATGGAACAGGGATTTATTTGGATGATGTACAACACTCATTCTCATTCGACGTTACTACGGAGACGCAAGCTGATTGTGATCCACCTTGTTTGTATGATTCTTTACCTGTACACCGTTGTCAATCTGTGTTTCCAAGGAGAACCGCAAACGCACCTGTACTTATTTTCACGAGGAAAACAACCACGGGCACGGTCCGAAGATCGATCGAAACATGTGTATTTTCTAGGAGATCGACAAATTTTTTTTGCCGAAACAAACGAATTTCAATTTCGCGCGCTCCGCGAAGCTACAAGGGCCCCCGGCCCCGCTCCAGACTGGACGGTTCTACAGCTACTATAAGCGACATTCATCGTCCGACGAAGAGGAAGACAAACTTGCGTGGCACACCTTTTTCAAGCAACAAGCAGGGCAACCAAGTTCACTCTAGTACTCTTTGATAAGTGCCTATGCGGCTTTTTTTACCGTGAATGTATGACGATCACTTTTCCTGCGCTAAGTCTATCATCCTTTTCTTTCGCTGATTGGCTGTGGTTCTTAAGATTAACCGAATCGCAGCTCGGAAAGGATGGATGCTTGTTCTTCGACGCCCGAGGATGACGAGCACGACGAACAGCTCCGCCCCGTCTCTGGAAGCGGCTCCATCAGGGACCACCACGAACGGCTACAACCGGGCGGCGACCAATCTGGAGGCACGACGACCAATCTGGAAATCCCCGTGAACCCACTGAACGGCCAAGTGGAGGTGACGGCGGAGATGCGGGCGAAGGTGCGGACTCTGTTGGCGACGGAGGAGCGGGAAAGGCAGATAGCCGTTTTAATGGACGCGCACCTGGAGCGCGCGTGGGAGAGCCGGCGGTTGGAAATCGGGCGAGAGTACACCGTGAAGAAGCAAACAAAGCTCGCGGAGGAGAACCGCCGGTTAAGGGAGCGGGAAGACATCCTGAAGGAAAAACGAAACCAGTCCCAGGGAATCGACCAAATCATCGCGGACAACCTAAGGCGCATACAAGAAAACCAGGAAAAGGGCGGGGGGGTTGTGGGGGGAGTGGCCGGGTCTCCAAGTTCCCGCGCAGCGGGGCTCCTGCCCGGCGCGCATGCCTTCGCAGGGGCCGCAGCAGGAGGAGCACCAGCACCGCCGGGCGCTAGGTAGCTACTTATTCGCGGAGAACTACTCTCGGTAGCGGGACCCTAGGCGGGATTGGAAGATGTCCTTAGTTCATCGATTGCACAAGCACGACACAAGCAACGCCGACAGCGAGACGATGTCCCTCGCATGAAAAGATGCCGACGAAATAAGTGTTTTTTCCGCGAAATTTTTACGAGGACACCGACTACTGCGTATTTTTTGCGCGAAAGTTTCGAGAAGATCCAGACGATGATCCAGGTGAGATCTATCGAATCAGTATCAGTTGTGATCAGATAATCATCCGTCGGTCACTCGTCCGATGAACGACGTTGCCTGGTGTGCTGAAGATCCCCGCCGTGAGCTGCTAGGGTTGTCACCGTCAGCAGGACGATCGACTGTCTGTGACTGTGCTGTCATTATGTCGTGTGATCACTAGATCTTGCTACCAGTCAATCGATCCTGATCTTCACAAGGAAGAACTTCCAATCTCCCCCGAAGAGCAGTGGTCGGCTCGGGCTCGATCCATAACGATATGAGGAAACTAGTAAACTACACCACAGATCAAGATCATTCCAATCGGCTGAAAAGAAATAAGTAGCGGAAAAAATGGACCACGACGACGAGTTCCCGGAAGACGCGGGATCGAGCGTGGTTGTCCTTTCCGACGACGAACAGGAGGACGAGCGCCTGCGTGCGCAGCTGGAAGAAGAGGGCTCAGACGGGGATGACGACGATATAATCAATGGTGGCGAGGTGGAGTTTCTCGACGACGACGAGATGCTGGTTGGCGAGGAGGATGTAGAAGAGGACACTTCCCTGCTGACATTCAGGGAGCACGACGACGCGGTCCTGGGCTGCTGCCTGCTCAGCAAGGACGTGCTTTTCACGGCTGGCCAGGACGACTCGTGCTACGCAATTCAGGTAGCCGCGTCAAGTACTGGCGGCAGCGTTTCCGCTCCTTCCGACGCCGGCGTACGACCCGCAGCGTCCGCAGCAGCGGCAGGGGCGCGTGGCAGCGGGGAGGTGGAGAAAATGGAGGTAGAGGGAGATGATGAATCTTCGGGGGGGAAAGACAAAGACAAAGACGAACAGACGAGGCAGGACGCTCCACAAGAATCTTCATTGGACGTCCGCTCTTCCGAGTTGTTGAAGAAGCACCAGGACAGTGTGGTGGATGTTCTGCCGTCCGCCGACCGGAAGCTCGTGGCGTCCGTCGGCTACGACGGCCTCGTGCAGGTGTACAGAGTTGATGTTGACACCCCAGACTTCCGCCACATCCACACGCTCGAGGGTCCTGGCGCCGAGCTCGAGTGGTGCGCCTGGCACCCGCGCGGCCCGGTCCTGCTCGGCGGCTCCGCCGACGGCACGGTCTGGTTGTGGCACGCGGAGCGGGGCGAGTGCATGCAGGTTTACTCCGGGCACCAGGACGGAGTCACTTGCGGCGGCTTTGTGTTCGGTGGCAAGCTAATCGCCACGGGAGGCAAGGACGGCATGCTTATCCTGTGGGCCCCGAAGACGGGACAAAGCATCGACCGGGTGCAGGTGGGGCACGAAGGGGAGGAGCTCACAGCCTTCGGGGGCACGTGCGAGGTACTTAATGCCGTGAAAGTGCCTGCCTAGGGATTGGGATTGATGCAGAGCCGCTGATCGAGAGGATTACATTTCTTTAATAAAAAAAAAAAAAAAATTCTTCAATAAAAATATCTAAAAGTTGGTTGGTTATCGTTATCCATCGTTGTTTTCAACCGCATTTTCGCAGGTGCAGTCGAGCGATGCCGATTCGAGCGTCCAGAGAATGTTTGCGGTGGGGACCAGCCTCGGCGCCGTGCATTTGTGCACTTACGACAGCGATAAGGACAAGGCAAAGGTCGTGCAGAAATTGTCGCCAGGGCATGAGGACGCCGTCGAAGCGGTCTCCTTCCAGCCTTCCACAGCGGGCCTCTGGCAAAAAGACAGCGGCGTCTTCCTCGCGACGGCGGGATTGGACGGGAAGGTACCTATACTACAAGCTACACCTGACCTTCAATACTTGTCGTTTGTGTTTGAGTTTACTGCAGATCGGTGACGAGCGGATTCAGGATCAGGAATTTGATGATTTCAGTCGAGGAGAGAGCGAGCTGAAGATATCGGAAGACGGTAGCGTTTGCGGATTGGCCGGACTAAAGCTTATGCTCTGCAATGTTGATGAAACTCTTCCATCTGATTTGCGGAAAACAAAAACAGGTGAAGCTTTGGAATCTGAAGAACTTCTTTCTTGTGCACGACATCGTCGCTCACGAATGCGCGGGCGTCACCAGCTTGAAGTGGCTCCGCTCGGGAGAGCTCTTCGTGACGGGCGCTCTCGACTGGACCGCGCGCGTCTTTTCCCCTCACACCGGGGACTGTCTGCACACCTTTACTGGCCACCGCGACGCGATTCTGGCCGTGGACGTCCTGGAGCTGGGCGCTGTGTCTTCGAATACAAATAATGGCGGCGAGAAGATAAAGATACATGGGGAGAAGGTGCTGGAAAAGGCGTCCGAAAAAAGAATCCGCGTGCTCACGGCGTCGGATGACCAAACCGCAAAGCTGTGGGAGTACGGCTACCAGGCCGGGAGTCTGTAGTGAGAATCATCAATGGTAGGTTGACATACAGCCAGCGGCAGCATTCTCTAGATTCGACTTTGACGAGGGAACAAATAAATATGGATGCGCGAAATTTTATGGAGACGCTTCGCCCCTGCTACGCGGGGCGAAAGGTGCGGTCTGAGGAACGAACTTCGGACACAATTGCAACTCGTGACTCGCTCTACTTTTCCTAGTCCTGATCCTCCTGCCGCAAAACGAAGAATCTCGCTCTCGCGATGATCTTTGCTATGTTCTAAAGAAAAAGTCTGGAAATCCGATATCGAAATGCCTACCGTCGACGATTTGGAATCGAAAAATCAACATCATCAAGTAGAATTTTATGAGAAAGGTTTTCTACTTATCTGGATCAATCATGATCAGCGAGCTCGTGACCGTGTAGCGTTGCAGCGTGACGACAAGTTTCCGTGATACTGTAGCATGTGCATCTGCAACTGCATCTGCATGTTGCCAAATTCTGCATTGGTCTACAAGAACCGTCCTCCCTCCACTTTGTTTGTCTCGGCCGTGAAGCAGAAGGAATGAAATACGCGCGTCGAGGTCCTACTCTGCAGCGACAATCGAGCACTCTAGCGGTTATGTAAGCGGCAGCGGAAAAAGTTGTGGTAGGTGCAAGTTTGCGATTGCGACAGTCTATTCGTAGGATAGACAATAGTGACGACGCGATCTTCGCGAAGTAGGCTAGATGAATACGTGCAGCGGCTCTTTGTGATTGAAATTGTTGTCGATAGATTCGAGCTAGCGTACATGTACACAACATATGGTTCGTCGTCGACTCTCCCCCCCCAACGAGCCAGGTGTTACTAGCTGCCACGGACCACCGCCAACTTGGTCTCTCGACAGCGATCATGGTGGCGATCTGATGAGAAGGTCGAATGAATAGGTCTCGAAGCGGTCCCTCGCCAAAGATGAAGAAAGATCAAAGATCATGAGTAGTTCCTCGCATCACCACACCTACAGCGGTGGTACCGGGGCGGCGAATAGCCGCTACGCTCGTGGTGACGGATCCGGAAAGGGTCGGGCCATGTCCAGGTATGACTCGCGGTCCCGGAGCGGCTCTGCTGCCGCCGCGGGAAGGTTTGGCAATTCCAATTCGCGCTGGGACCCCGTATGGTCCTCCGCGCCGCATGGTTCCGCGCACCATCAAGCGTTCGTGCTGCCCCCTCCAGCGGCAAGCTCGAGCAGGTGGGCAGTTCCCAACTACGGAAAGGCGGCAAAGGACCCCGGGAATCCACCTGCGGCGGGTGGCGGGCAGCTGCACAGTAAGAACGGCTTCAAAAGTGGGCAGGGGACCAAGGGAAACAAGGGAACGAACACGAACAATGGCGATAGCACTGGGGGGAGACCCTCACCCAGACCCTTCATCGCTGTCGCCCGAGGGCCTAGTACTCCGAGTGCCGTCGCCACCAACGGCGAACTAGCGCAAGCGGGAGGCAGCAGTTGTCGAACGACGCGGGAGCCAGCAGAAGTACCTGCATCAGTAGGCGGGAAAGGTCCGGGTCCGAGCGGTGACGCGGCAGTAGTTGCCGAAGGTTCGGGAGGACCGATCATTTCACCCGGTAGTAGTGGTGCCGCCCCTGCACCTGCTGCAGCCGCGGCCAGTCTGAGTACCAAACCTCCGAAACTCTCCGCCCCACTGGCGCCGCCGCCGGCGGCTGTGATCGCGACGTCATCGGCCCCCAGAAGTACAACCGCGACGGCCACCACAAGAAATACAACTACCTCCGCGGCCGAAGTTTCCACGGCAACGATTGCCACGAGCAGTGTGGCCGCGGCCTCCACAAAACGGGTATACAACAGCCGCTTCCACCAGCACCACAACAGCGGCGTGTCTTCGGACTCCGAAGTCGATCTCGAGAAGTTCACCGAGAAGTTCACCTTCGGTAGGGCCTCTGCGGAAGATCGTGACGGATCGATGCAGTCGCCTTTCGCGTTGCAGCGCCTCCGCCAAAGTTCCGGGAAGGCGGCAGCAGCAGGAGCTGAAGTGCGCAATGTTGCAGCTGGAGCAGAACAGAGACGCGACGACTCGCGGTCGAAGAGAAGAACGACGATGGCGCAGACCGGCAGAGAGCTTCGACGGCCTGGGCCATTGCTGGGAGTCAGAAGCAGAAAGGAGAGGGGCGCTGCGGGGGCTAGACGGAGCGAGCGACAGGCGAACTGCCACGACAACGACGCCGAGCAGGATCGCAGTCGCAGCGCACGCACTGCCAGACAGCATTGCGACATCGAAGACCAGCAGAAGGAGCACAAAATCTCTTCTAGCGCCTCGTCTTCGTCGTGCAGCGACCGCTATGAGTATGAAAACGGCTACCTCGTCGTCCCCCGGGGAAGTGCGAGCTCCCACGTAGGAGTACAGCTACAGACACAAAAATCGCAGCGGCGGGGGCTCATCAATATCACCAGCTCGCGCTCCCGCTCCAAAGATATCACCAGCCGCCGCGATCAAGAAGATCATCAAGGGAGAATAACAGAGCTCTCAGGGGATGATCTTCGTGATCGCGGCGGCTCGGTTTCCAAATCCCGAAATCCAGAGTCTCGGGCCCGTGAACGGGGGTTTTCGGACGCGGACCGGCCTCGGCGAGCTACTCGTCGGCGCACCACTGCGCGCTGCACGAGGGGAGAGAACCATGGGAGACGGTGGTACAAGTCGCCGTTTTCCCCTCTCGGGCGCGCAGGGGGCGCGACGGCTCGCGAAGACTCGCGCGATGCGGAGAACAAGGATAAGGATATCGACCGCGTCGACCATGGGGGCAGGCGACCGTCCGAGTTCGTGCGCGGAAACAGCAGAGGCAGGCGACGCGACTCTCTGTTGAGAGGGAGGACGAGAGGCGGAGACCACCTGAGCCGCAAGCCATGCTCTCCAGGGGTCAGTCGCGGCAGTCGGCGCGGCGAGAATGGGAGCAAAGAACAGAAGCGAACGTCCTACGCTGCAGAGGAGAGCCGGAGCCCGCTGTACTACGAGGAAAAACTGTACTACGCGAAGGCGAAGGCAAAAACAAATCCGAATGAATCCGCGCCCCCAGAGGACAACACCGGACATGTATCCCAGGGCGAAGAGGAATTCATCAGCTCAGTTCCTTTTCTGAACACGACTACGTCGTCTAGTCGTGGTGCTCGCCCCGGCAAGCTTGCTGCTGGTGCTGCTGCTGCTGAAACTGGAGGTCCTCCTGGCGATGAATATAAAAAGGGTCTCGACCACGTCGTGAAGGCCGCGAAAAGTGAGGAAGAGGAAGACGAAGGATCGCAGGCTGCCCGCGACGCTCGTGCCGCGGCTGTAGCAGGCGCAGCAGCTTCAGCCGCCGTCGCCGACGAAAAGGTGGTAAGCAACCTTAGGTGTCAGTCTCTGATGGACCTGTTTGAGAAAGTACGTGCGAAGTACAATGTGGACTTCTTGGAGAAAGGTTGGCTCCGGAACGTGCTTCCGGAGAAGGAAATGCGGGAAATTGAGGAGGAAATGAAAACACTGGAAGAGTGCTCGGATAAGGAATTGAAATATTGGATTGAGGAGGATCGCAATCGAATTTTCCGCCGGGAGTTTGAGATCGAATTTTCCGCCGGCAGGGAGGGCCGTCCGGCAGAGTCTTTTCGGGCCCCTGCTCGCGACCAGAGGAAAAGCAAGTGGGACCACGCGCCGCCAGAAGAAGCACCGCCGGCGCGGCCGCGCGAGCCTACGGAAGCGCGGAGGCCCGTGCCTTCGCCAAGCACCGCAAGCAGTGATCCGCGAAGTCGGTTTTGGCAGCCGAACGCGACCTCACAAGCAGCGGGCCAAGAACTCTTTTCGACTGGCCACCAGATCGCACAATTCAGCGGCCAGCATGATCATCAGGGCTCCTCATCCTCAATAAAGGGCGGAGTTTCTACTACTTTCGGGGGGGGCAATGGCAAAGCCAAAGGCCAGGCGCAGGAAGGATCTGGTTACAACCATAAAGGTAGAAAGATGGAGAATGGGTCCGATCGGCCGCGGGATCGTTTCATCGCTGTTGCACGGGGGCCGGCGCCCGCGAAACAGAACGCTCAGAGCCCCGTGCGTGGCTCGGGCAATCAAGCTTTCGACCGGGAGATGAGTCAGGGGCTCCGCAACCGCGGCGGCGACCGCGACTACAACAGCTACAGGGAGAGGGACAGCAGCAACAAGTCCAGCCAACTCGACGGTCGTGAGCGGTGCAGCTATCAGAACAGGAGCAGCAGCAACAGCCGATGGCGCGACCAGGGTTATGGCGCGGCGGGGGTGGAAAACGAAAAGACCACTGACAAAATGGAGAATTACGCAAGAAACAACCCCAGTTCTTCTCCTGATTCATCGAACAGAGTTTCTTCGCCGCAGCCAGTCGGAGCAGTTGTACCAACGTTTTCATCTCGGCCGACGGGCAACCCGGGCGTTGTGCAGCAGCCAGAGCATCATTCTCTTCCGCACCTAAACCTGAATGGAACTACAGCAACTACAGCAACACCGGCAGCCAACATGTATAACCCAGTACCGGGCTTCTCGTTCTTGGCCTTGGCGGCCTTCCAGGCCCGGTACCCAGATGGCGGCCTCCAGGCCCTCATGTCGGCCGGTGGAGGTACGGCGGCGGCTGTGATGGAACACTGGCAGCGCTTGTTTCCGACTGTGCCGTTTCCTGTGGTCCCAACGACCATGCCCTTAGCTGCAAGTGCGCTGTCCTCCTCCTGGCAGCCGGAGCCCACACCTCCGAGCAGTTTGAGTCTGAACCCAAGTCCGGCGACGACTGCGTCTCCCGGGACCGCGGTCGGCGCAGCTGCAGCAGGCACCCCCGGAGTTGATGTGGGAGCCGCTCCACCCCTTAATATCGGTGGGGGTCCGTGTGCGTCTACGTCTGCGTCGTCGAGCTCGAACAACATCCGGACCGCGACCGGCGGAGAGGCGTCGTGGGCGGATTTGTGGACGAACTTCGTGGAGGCGGAGGAGGCAGCAGCAGCAGCAGGACCCGATCATGAAGTAGCGGCAGCAGCAAATAGAGCTACTGCACCAGCAACATCAGCGCGAAGGAGCGGCACTCCTGCGTCTCCCGAGCAAGGGGTGGAAGAGCCTCCACAAATCGCCAGCCCGGCCTCGAGCGACGCGACGGTGGACGACCCTCCGCCGTCGCTCGCTGCCGGGCCTGATCAGGCCCGAAAACAGACGGTGATCAAGAATGGCAAGGCCAAAGGGAAAAACATCACGTGGGTGAATCCGCGGGGTCCCTACGCGAAGCCCAGCGATAAATCTGCCAGCCATGGTGCGGGGAAGATGGTCTCTCACGCTGGTGGCAAAAAGGGCGGTGGGGACAAGAATGATTTTGGCGCGGCAGCAGAAGCGAAAAATGGGATTGGTACAGCGATGACGTCCTCGTCCGCACGGTTTAATACTGACAAAGGACCACCGCCATCGGGGGTGGGTCCGACTGTGGTCACCAAAGCGAAGGGAGGTGGGAGTTCCTTCAAAGGGGATGGAAAAGAGGGAGGCACTGGTAAGACTCCCGAGGGGACGAGTCCTGACAATATCGCCGAGGCGGGACGAGAAAAAGCTGCGCGCAAGAATGTGACTGCCCGCGTCGCCATGCTCGTGGAGAAGATTTGGGAAGAAACTCGTTCCGCGCGCCCAGAGCACGGTCTTAGCATGCCCGGGAAATGGGACTTAAACGACCCAGACGTGAAAGCCGCTGTGGGGATCGTGAAGGAAATGAAAAAGAGCGACTCCCTGCAACCGCAGCGATCGGAGGGGGCATCCACCTCGGCTGCAAAAGGCTCCTCTCTCACCGTGCTACGCAAGCCTGCCACCCAGGGTAAGGCTGCAGCCGCGGGCGAACCTGAAAATACTACACAAAATCAAGCCGAGCAAGAGCAAGTGCGGCAGACTGCAGGCGCCGAGCAGCAGGTGGAGACCACAAAGCAGAAAAGCCACAATATGGCTGCGGTGGGGAAAGCTGTAGAAAGAGACATGAAAGGGGGGGACGAAAACGAAAAGGACAACACGAAGAAGAAGGCGAATGAAAGCGATAGTAAGGCGGATGAGCTAGCGTCCGTCGTTGCTTTGTTCGGGGCTGACTACGTCGCCAAACTCGAGGGTACGAGGCGAACGCAGAAGGGCCTTCGGCCGCGGGGGCGCCGGCCGAAAGTAGAAATAGCGGCGAGCCCAAATTCCGCTGCGGGCTCGAAAGAGCAGGCGAAAAAGAAGCGGTATCGGGGCGGTGGAAGCTTCGCTGCATCTCTCGTAGCGCCTCCGCTTGTTTTGCCCGAGGGGGACGACGGGTTGAAATTCACGGATGAACAAGGGAATCATGAAGCACAGCGCGCTGATGTGACCGCGGGGATGACATCTGCGAAAAACCCGCGTCTCGCGGGGCAATCTTTTCTCAGTTGGGGCGCGGAAGCCGCCTCCAAGCGAACAGCGGGCACTTTGTTGGCAAGCGTGAATCCTCCGCCAACGGGCCCGACATCCGGTTTCCCTCTCACTCACGAGCGGTCCCGGACCGGCGAATGGGCCCGGTACTTACCGTGGTGTGACGTCGTCGAGTCGCAGAAGCTGGAGTTTGACCGTCTCCACCGCTTCCTCTTCGGAAGTAGAGGGTCATGGGGAAGAGATAAACTACGAACAAAAGCCTCGACCCAGGAGGTTCCACCGAGCTATGACGCAGAGGCGGCGGCGCGGATCCGCGAGGAAATACTCGACGCGGAGGCGGCGGGTAGTTTGCGCACCGAGTACAACAGGGAGGCAGACGACGGGAGCTTCTACGCGGCCGCGGCCGCGGCGTACCAAAAGTGGCGGGCCGTTTGGGATCTCGTCTACAGTTGTGTAGGGGAAAAGAAGATCGAGGACCAGAAGGAGAGCGGGAACCAAATCCAGGACCACGTCATGGACACCTCCGCCGGGGTCCCGACAGCGGTGGAAAACAAGGGAGGACGAAAGGCGCGGAAGATGCTGCCACCAAAACTGCCGCCGCCGAGCAAGGTTCCTCAAAGGGGCGAAAAACAGCTGAAACCATCGAACCCGCCGCCAGATGCGGCAGGGGGATCGTTTGTGCAAGCGCCCGACGAGGGGTTCACGGACGGGGATCCGGGGCAGCCAGGGCGGGTAGATCCTCTGGATGACCGCGTCCGGCGCGAGGTGTTCCGTTTGGTCGCATACGGATTTTTGAGTCCCTCTCCACCGACATTCGATGGTGCCGACATCGTTGCCCAACTGCGGCACGCAATTATGCGGCATGCAGGTCGTGGAAGAGGATCTACATCCCCTTCCTCATCGGCACATCAACCTCAAGAAATCGAAGGCGAGAAGAAGCGCCCGTCGAATCGCAAGAAGGCGGAAGGCATGTTGTCGGCGAGCGCATCTTCTTCGAGTAGAGACGGGCGGACAGCTGCCGGCAGTGCGAAAGCTTGCTCTTCGAGCGCCTCCTCGGCGCAGACTAAGTCGTTGCAGATTTTGGCCCAGCAGACGTCCAACAAACATAGATCCCGGGGAGGGCAGCGGGGAGAACTTTCCGCCCCTCCGTGGCTGGAATCCGAGTTGAAGCGGCTGCTGTGCGTGCTGCTGAGCGATTTGGTTTTGCAGAGGTTTTGGTTTGGTCCCAGTACCTGCCGCAACCTGTTCGAGCTGCTTCCTTCCTGGTGCCAACCCCAGGTCGCCCCCATCGTCTCCCAATTGCGCAGTTCTTTCCACCGACATCGACTTTCTTCGACGTCGGCCACGACGGGCTCTGGGTCCTGTTTCCCGCCAGTACATCAAATTTACTCCTTTCCGGCCAGTTGCAGCTTGGCCCCCGAGAAGATTCATCTTTTCGAGCATAGTGGAAAAAAGTGGCGCGTCGACGGGGAGGCACATCTTCAAGACCTGGGGGAATTGCTCTGCGATTTGTCGGACGACCAATTGCAGAGCGACGCTCGTGACGCCGCGTTGGGAGCGCTCCGGAGAGGAATGTGGCGGCGCTCAGCGGCGGAACTCAAAAAGTCGCTGAGCGCCGCCACATTGATGGGCGCCGCCACATTGAGCGCTGCCACATTGGGTACAACTGCGAGAGCGCCAGAACCCTCGGATACGACTGCGCTCTCGTTTATTCCACCGAGCGAGAGCGTCAGCGTCACGGACGAGGAGTTGCTTCAGATCATGCGCCGCCGCGCGCGGAACTTCGTGGAGCAGCAGCGGAGGAATTTCCGCGGGCGGCGGAGCTCCAGCGAAGCTCGAGCTAAGATCCCAGAATCTCGGAAGCGCAAGCGCAAGCAGCCCGGCAAGGTGCCGCGGGAGGCGGATGACGGAGTGGAGGGCCGTGTAGTGGTCCCTCCAGAAGATTATGTTGATGAATCCCTGCGGCCGCCTGTGCAACAATTATCGGACGCGGAGAAAAATATTGACCTGCCGAACCCCCTGACTCCGTACCCCGGCGATTTTTGTTTTCTGCCCGTGGTGCCTGCCCGCCCGCACCTCTACCTCTCCAAGCACTTTCGCGAGGCCGCGTCGCAGGGGGGCGGGCTGGACTCGAACAAGTGGATCAAGGGCATCGAGGAGGCGTTGACCATTCGCAGCTACCGGTTCTACCTGTTGAGGGAAAATTTGGAAAGCCTGGGACACGTCATTTTCAACACGTACTGTAAATCGGCGAAGGAGTGCTATGCCTTCGTCTGCCGATTCGGGGGAAAGAGGCTGCCGCGCCACCGAGACCAGCGAGACCCAACCTCTAGTCTTCAAGCACAAATACCTTTACCTCTGCAGCCGCCGCTGAGCGGTGGAAATTCCGCTTTGGTGGCTTCGGCTTCGGTTTCCTTTCCGCTCGCCCTGACCCGCGGGCAGCAGGAAGCGGCGTGTCGGGTGATGAAGTTTCTGCACTCCGAGTACCTGCGGCCGGCAAAAGAACTGAGTCTTGCGCACCGCATCGCTTCGTACACGCGGAAAAACGCGCGGCACGGAACGCGCAAGCCAAAGCCCTGCGAGTGCCCGGCGTGCGCTGTCGGGCCTGCGAGACCGCTGGCACCTGCTGTGTCCGTCGGAGGTGCAGCGGCAGGAGGAGCTGGCGCACTGTCCTGTCCGTTGGCCGCGGGCGAGGTCGTTGCGGGCGGGAATAGGGAATACGGGGCCACACAGGACGGAGTGAAGACGGCGAATGCAGAAGAATCGGGGACAAGAACTTCATCTGCGAAGGGGAAGACGACGGCGGCGCTCCTCGATTCTGACGCAGAAGTTTGCGAACAACCGTCCTCTCAGGTCGTGCAGGTTCCGCGCGCCAAAGGCCGTCCTAAGGGCGCAAAAAACAAACCCAAGCCGGGCGCTGCGGGGGCTGCCGCGGCAGGTGGAGGGGCGGAAGTGAAGAAAGTAGCAGAGATGAAAGAGGGTAAGGGCGGTCCGGACCCCCCTAAGGAAGGCATTTCCTCTTCCTCCGCCGGCGGAGTTCGTGCCAGACGGGCGGCTGCCAGCGCTGGCGCAGGTGAGAAGTCGATGAAGAAGGACGACGTCTTCAAGGTGGAAGTCCCACTTCCCGCCCCTAGCGAGAAGAAAGCGGCCGCGGCCCGGACATCGAAGCCGAAGGCGAAACAAGATGACGAGCCGGCGGCGGCCTCTGCTGAAGCGGGCGAACCCCCAGTGGATGCACTTTCCGTTTGCAGCAGCTCTTCCTCGTCTCCGGCGCGGGCCGGGGACCGGGTCCTTCCCGCGGTTTTACCCAAAAACGCCGGCGCCCCCTCCACCTCCGCCGCAATCCCCATCCCAGCAGCAATCACTACAAGCAAAATTCGTCCCG
Organism: Amoebophrya sp. AT5.2; assembly: GCA_005223375.1. NCBI lineage: Eukaryota > Dinophyceae > Syndiniales > Amoebophryaceae > Amoebophrya > Amoebophrya sp. AT5.2. Next base: position 20,391 of record RXOD01004113.1, read on the forward strand.
AACAATCCCAGTCCCACTCGCACCAGCACCTCCCAGCCGGTTTCCCAACCGCAACCACTGCCGCGCGGCCTACTATCCCGCCGCTGACCTCGAAAGACATCGCGCGCGTGATCGAGGAAAGGACACCCGCGAGGGGGGCGACATGGAACACCGCGATGGGCGCGAATGCCTCCAAAGAGGAGATCGAGCGCCAGCTCCCCTTCTTTCTCACCGCCGGCTGCTACGAGCTGATTGCCCACTTCCCCGGATCTGCTAATAATGGAGAAACGGAGAGGGAGACGCACGAGAACATGGTGAAGCAGCTGTGCCCGCGCACCAACCAGCTGGAGCGGGCGGTCCGGTACAAGGGCGACGATCCTCGGCAGGAGGCAGTCGCGCCGGATCTCGGCGACGATCCTGTCGATGTGCCGGAGCTGACGAGGCAGGTCTCCTCCGCGAGCGTGGCGTCGGCAGCCTCCTCCTCCATTCCCGGTGCGGCCTCGGTCGCCTCCGCGAGCGTGTCGCACTCCCGGGACTTGCATCGCTCGAAGCCTCCCGAGACACGACCTGCCGGGGGCAAGAACAGCCAGAACGCGGTTTGCATTTCCAGACCGACGGAGGAAGCAACATCCTCAACGGAAGCAACGATCATCGGAACTGCCCACCCCGAGCTGATCCTCGCCGGGGGCGTGTGTTCCATCTCCGACCTATGTGTTCCGCACCATCTCGACAACTTCCTCAGCTGCTCCGACGAGGACGCCGAGCAGGTCTTCCACCAGGTCACGCGCGCCAACGTGCACTCGCGGGTGTACCTCGACGACCTCTGGGAATTGCACAAAACGCTGCTTTGTGCCCAGACACCCACAGCAGACGAACAGTACGCCACCTACCGGACCGGGTTGGCCGAGGTCCCCACGCGGCTGAAGGAGATCGATCTGGGCAGCGCGCTGGCGTACGGGCACGTCGGGCGGCAGGTGGCGCTAAGTCCGCTGGAGAACGTTTTGAACAAGTGCACACTGCCGTGCGCGATCGGCCGCGTCCGGGAGTTCACGGAGGTCATCCGCAGCGTCATGGCAAAGGACCTGGAAGGACCAAACGAGAAAACTCCCCCGCCCGTCGGTCTCAGTGGGGTGCTGGCGCAAGAACCGCCCCGTGAGGACGTTAGGGTTATGAACAACATGCACGCGGTGGATAATGATAAAAGAACGAGACCGGCTGGGCCGCCTCCTCCCCCTCCGACGAAGCGCGCGTACGCTACGATTTACGCGCGGCCCGCCTGCCACCACGTGCCCAACTGGACGCTGCGTTGCGACGCCTGTGCCCGCCCCGTGGACGGGCCGGCCACGGGCGAACCGACCGACCCGAAGGCGACGATTCGCTGCTGCGCCGCGGGCTGCCCGCGTATGTTCCACCGGAGCTGCGCGGGGAAATCGTTCTCCCAACCCGAAACAAGAGAGCTTTGGATCTGTGGCAAGTGCAAGACCGCGGGCCCTATTTCCGCCTTCGACCGGGCGATGCTGCAGCGGGGAAAGTGGATCCCCAGCGCGCCGAACGTACACTGGGAACCCTGCGGGAACCGAGCGAAGCTGGTGCTCAAAGCAGACAGCGGACTCAGCGAGGAAGAAGAGTACTTATACTTTTAATTTCAGTCTACAGAAGATGATGACTGTTGGAGGCGACTTCTCATTTATATATAGGTACAGATTCGTGATTTTTTTAGCAAATTCGAAGTCGAGCCGATAGACACAAGGGCTGCGACTACAAGCATTCTGTATCGAGAACCAAAAAATCAAGTTTCCTCCTCGTAATATGTGTAAGTGCCCCGATCACAACAGGCGGCGGCTGTTGGACGGTCTGTCTCCGGCCGAAGTATTGGGTGTAGGAAAAGAACGCGTACTTCCCGCGCCGGATTCCGAGTCAGCAGAAGCGAACCCGTTGCGGGCGCTTTTCGCAGCGCAAATGGCGTCTCTTCCGACAATGACGGAGTTTTGTTCCGCGTCTCGGCAGCTACTTCCGCCGCTGTCGAGCGACACAGATTTCAAGCCTTTCACCTCCACCTGCCACCCGACGAATGATTGCGGCACGACAAGGAGCAATCGGAACGATCGAAAGACTGCGCGGGAAAATCAACATGAGCGCAAACGAGAGCTCGCGAAGACCGTGAAGAAGGGCAAGGGCTTCGAGAAGAAGAAGGGCAATTTTAAGTACAACCTGGAGGTCCTCGCCCGCTTCCGCGACCGCCGCGCTGGGCCCCATCATGCGGCGACGCGGTGGAAACGCGTAATTCCTTCGGCGATGCAGGACCGCGACGTGCAGGAGCAGGCCTCGACGGCGAGAACAATCAAAACGGGCGAGATGATATCAAACGGGAGTCGCGCGACGCCGTCGACCAGAAAAGCGCAGATGTTTGTGGTGTCCGAGGAACCAGACAGCGCGGACGCGCAGCCGTCCTCCCAACTGGGCTCTTCCACGGAAGCAAATTATAGTAAACTCGCGGCGCATTCTGCAGCCGATTCGGCGGGAGGAGGAGAGCCAGTTTCGTCGTGCTCGAGCAGCTCGAGTTCGTCCACGTCGGTAGTGTCCTCGTCCGCATCAACCGGCGGCGGCACGACGCAAGTGCAACCGGGCCCCACGTCGTCGACAACCACAACCACCAGCGGAGGGCATCGCTACATGACCCGCGCGAAGGTTCGCGAGGAGATGCGGCGGGCGGAGGAAGAGGAGCGCCGACAAGAAGAAGAATTAGAACATCAGCAGTCGGCGAAGGTGACAGTGGTAGCCGAAAGTGGACCAACGTCGTCGACCTCGAGCGCACTGGAGGGCGACGAAGAACTCCACGCCGTGAAGAACAAAATGCTCGCGAAATCTGGAGAAATTAGTAGTGCAGCAAAATCCTCGGCTCAGAATCAGATCGAACGGGAAGCGCGGGTGCTGCTGCCCCCGCGGCCGCTGTACCTTCCGGAGGTGGAGCTTTTTCCGCAGTCAGTGATAGGCGGTACGGTCCGGAACCCGTACGACGAAGTCACCACCGGGTTCTCCTACATTAACGCGACGGCGGTCGGCGTCCGCATGGTGCAGGAGGAGTTTGGCCAGTGGGTAAAAGAAGTAAAACCGGCCGAGGAAGGGGTGGATGACCTCCAAGAGGACGGCACCACCGGCCAACGCCAACCGAGAACTGGCGCCGCAGCGTCTTCTTCTACGTCCTCCCTGGAGACACGAGGACCCGTCGTCTCAGATGAGGACCCTCCGCGGAAAAAGCAGAGGGTCGTCGACGACGAGCGTGACGCAGTCGGTGACACCGAAGGTGCAGAGGAAAACAGTGCTACGCCTTCACAAAATCTGCCGCCCCTCCCCACGCTGAAGCAGTGCCTCGACTCCCCGTACCTGTTCCACCGGATTCCCGGCGGCCACGTGTGGCAGAAGGCCCGGATCGCGATTCTGGATGTGGACGTCCACCACGGCAACGGCACCCAGGAGGTGTTTTACGACGACCCGGACGTGCTGTTCGCCTCCCTCCACCGCGGCGCGCTGCACTGCGAGTGGAAGTCCACGAGCGACTACTGCGGTACGGGGAAAGGGCTGGGGAAGAACCTGAACCTCCCGTTACTTCGGTACGACGACGACGACGTCTGCTTGGCCTACATGAACTATATCGTGATGCCGGTCCTCGCGCAGTTCCGCCCGGAGCTGATCGTGGTCAGCCTGGGCTTCGACGCGCTCAACGTCTGGAACGACAACTTCGCGGGACACACCATCCACGCCGGCGGCTGCGACTGCAGCTTCTCGCCAATGGTAGTAAGTTTTTGGCGAAAATATTATTCATCCGATTCACAATCACATTGTGATCAGATTGCTCTCCAGACATTTGATCAGCTGAAGGTACTTGATAAACAAAGGTAGGTGTAGGTGTAGGTCCGCAAATCAGCTCCTTTCCCCGAAGATTTATTTCGCGCCGACGTTATAATCGTTCTTTTTCCGATATACTTAACTATCTTTTTCAGGTCTACGGGCACATCATCCGCCGGTTGCAGCTGCTTTGCCCGAGGATCGTCCTGCACTCCGAGGGGGGGTACGACCCCTTCCAGTGTGGCGAGGCCGCCAAGCATTCTCTCCGGGCGCTGCTTGGGCAGCCGTTGGATATGTGGCGCATGACCGGGTCGCGCAAGAACCCCCAATACGTGTGCTCGGAAGAAGTTGCGGCCCCCGGAGCGCCCGGCGCGACAGAAGAGGACACGACCAGGGTTGTGACCGGAGAAGAGGACACGACGACGACGACGACGACCCAGCTGCACCAGCAGATGAAGTCGGACCGGCTGGCCGCGCGGGTGGCCGCGTGGGAGCGGCGGCACAACGGGTTGCAGGCCAGACTACTCAGCTTCGCGATGCACTTCGCGCGCTTCGGCTGGGTTTTCGACGTGGAGGCCATCGAAAAGGCATGCAAAAGGGATAGCGAGACGGGAAGACTGGAAGCAGTGGACTGGGCGGAATGAGACCATTTGCTTTCAGTAGTGAGTACTGAGCCACTCCAGTTGTCCCGCTCCCTCGGGACCATTCCGATTGCCAAGAACCTGCGAACCGATCCGATCGTCCAAGAACAGAAGTACTGACACAAGGCGAACTACCGAACCCGATTAACGCCAGCATATCGTTGATTTTCGTTTTCATACGGGACTCCAGTGACATGGCCCGAGCCCGGAGATTCGCCGGAACGCAAACGTCTCTGGTTTGACGTCTACGCAGCAAAAATGTAGGCGTTTCTGGATCAAACTTTTGGAAACTCAACCAGCGACAGAATCACTATTAAGGCTGCACAGTCAGTCTGCGCAAATGTGACCACAATCTCATTCATGTTGATGTTCATCGCCCCAGAGCCAGGTTCTTCAATTTCGTTTCGTCCTCGTTGCCATCGCGGTATCTAGCATTGTCACCGAACGCCGCGCGTCTGTCGTGTTGTTTTTGCAAAACCTGTTGTCAAGTGTTCTTGCCTTCGGAATGCTCCTAGACCAAAGTTTGGAGAGCAGTAGTTTGCAACGTTCTTGCGGTTCTACAGACATTTCCCCTTTCCTTAATCTAGTGGAGGTCGGTGCCAGTCACCCGGCAACGGCATGCGCGTATCGTGACCGCGCGAGCGCAGCTGCGCATAGCGTGATTTTGGTTTAGCAGCTAAACCAAATTTTTGGAGACGTTTGAATACAATAAAGCACGGCATCGTACCACTGGTATTTAGTCGTACATCATGGAAGGCAGCGGCCAGCATGCGCGCGTGAGCGTCGGCACGGGCTCGGAGCGGCTCAACCAAAAGCTTCCGCAAGCTGCACGCGGCTCCACCACCATCATGAAACGAAGCGGTCCGAGCCTCGTCAGCAAATCAGGTAGACTTGCATTCACAAATAACCCGACTGTCGGGATTGGGTTCCTTGGGGGAAGTTCTTGCACTTGTTGAGTTTTTTTCGTCGGTGCCACCTTCACGCGACTCCAGAGGTACTTACACGAAACCAGAGGTACTATCGATAGCGACATCACAGGTATAAATTCCGAGCTTTCGACCCGCGCCAGTGTGGCGATGGTCTCACCAGAGACCACTTCTGCTACCGGTTCTTCTACAGCAGTGCGCCTCCCCTCTGCCCCCGCGCGGGCACGGCGGCAGGGCAGCGTGGTGCTCCCTGGCGCGGCGCAGCTCTCCGGGGCCGGAACAACTACAGTGCGGCGCAGCTCCATATTCCAGTCCGACCTGCTCGCGACGATGGGAGCCGGGGATCGCGGGAACAGCCGGAAATAAGGAGCGAGGAACATAGCGCATTTTGCTAATGCAGCAGCGGCGGTGCGTCGTCTCGTATTTTGTCTCGTGCTTCGTCTCGTACTTGTATCGTGTATATGGTTTCGACAGTAGTTGTCGTAAAACTAAAATCGCCTCAAGCTGCCCCAATAAATGCCGGCAATAAATGTGGTTTTTTCCTTCGCTACCTTTACCACAAATCCCGGGTGCTGAACCGCACGACGACGGCGGTGCCAGGCATCCCCATGGGCGTGAATATCTTGGAGTACGAGGACTGGCGCGGCGTGTTTAAGCTGTTCGCGCTCTGCGCCAGAGCGGAGGAGGAAAAAAGAGTGGGCGCGATCGGAGCGGGGGGGTCCACCGGGCAGCTTGCCGCTCCGGTGGACCCCCTCGCTCCGTCGGTGGGCGGAACTGCAGCGCCGCCGGGGCACGGGTTTTCGCTGAAAACCCCACCTGGAGGCGGAAAAAGCTCCAGTCGCCGCAACCTGCGCATGGTCCGCGGTGAGGGGGAGGGCGAGCAAGAGCAACAGAAACAGCAAGAGCAAGGGCAGGAACTCGGTGCTTCTCCGCCGCCAATCTGGACCGAGGGCGTCTCCTCGAGCCGCATGGCCCGCAGCTACCGAACCATCCGCGCGTCCCAATCACAACCTCAAAATTTTCGGAACGCGAACAATTCTCCTCCTGCCCCCACGCAACCAACTGCAACAGCTGCGCAGGCTCCGACTGCAGCAGGTGGGGACTCGTTCGGCTCGCAGCCGCATTCTGACGCACAGCTGATGTCCGTGCGGGGACCTTCCCGAGGCCTGCCCTTGCGAGAATCTGCTGGGGGCGTCCTGCTCTCGCGAAACGGCAGTGCCCACGCGAATGAATTCGAGGAGGACATTTTCAACCCGTCGTCGGTATCGCCGGGGGTGTCGCGGCGGAGCTTGGCGTTTGATCCGGTAAGGAGCTCACGCGCGGTGGCCTCCGTGACGCTGTCGAAGATGCTGCGAGAAGAGCGTTCGGCGTACAGAGAGGAAAAGCTAAGCCGAATGCTGGCGGCAGGGGGTGTTGAGCTACTTACTTACAACTATCGATCTAAGACGTAACATGTGCCAGTGCCACCGTCCTATTATACTTCGTTCTACTGTCTCGGGCAAGATTTACATGGACGCAAGCTTTTATTTTTGTTTCGCCTGCTGGAGGCGATGCTGTGGCACATGTGCTTACGCGATAGGGCCGAACCAGCCCGCGATAGGGCGGAACCGAAATCGCGACCTGCTTCTGTCGATTTCATCATCTCCACAGGCACGGTGACAAAGGACGGCGAGGTGATTGAGGCTGGGCAGCCGCATTCCTCGGAGCAGGACGGCGAGTACGGCTCAACACCAATCCCTGAGCACCTCCGACAGACGGGTAGTTCTGCCGTCGTCGGGAACAAGAGAGCGTCATCCGGGCAGCCGCCCCGCCTACCCCCCGCGGACGATTTGTGGCACCGGGCGCGCGCTTCCGTGAGTGAGTCGCGGCTGGTACAACTACAGGGCGGTAGCGGGCAGAATTCGCATTCCCCCGAGCGCACTTCGATGGAGAATTTGAGGCACAAGCTCCAGGAGGCGCAGCGGCGGAGCTCCCGGAAGAGCGGGAAACAGCATCAGGAGTTGGGCGGTTCGGCGGTTCTTGGAGGTGGGTCCTCCTCGTCGAAGACGGGAGTTGTACAACTAGAGGAGGACGGGATAGTACGAAAAGTGCCTGCCGTGGGAACGAGAACGTCCACGGACACAGTGGACCACGCAGAGTCCTCGGCTCCTTCGACGGCGAGCCCCTCGAAGCGGTCCTCGGGGCTGATGGACCAAGGGCCGCCGCCGACGATGAGTAGCTTGCGCGCCTCGCTTCGCGGCAGCATTAGCGCGGCCGCGTTGCAGGAGCAGCTTGCCGATCAAACGCAGCTTGGAGATGACCACCCGTCGGAAGCTGGCATGCAGGCGGCCTCGGGTAAGACGCAGTGGTCGAGAAGCAGCCGAGAGAACCTGTCAGCGGTTGACCAGCAGCAGCTTCTGGGCAGAAGTACTACCGGCGCGGCGTCCGCGTCTCCCGGTCGCGCTCTGGCGACGAGTCGCCACTCCACGTCGGCGGCGCCACCCTCGACCTCCGGCTCATTGGATGCTGGCAGCCTGTTCGCAGTGGGAACCACAACTTCAACATCTTCATCGCAAGGGCGGCACTCGGAAAGCACGTCGATCAATCTGCTGAAGCCGCGCCGCGGCAGCACGGGCGCAGCCGGCAGGAGCAGTTTCTCCGCGGTCGCGCCGGCCATGGGAGCTGCAC
>RXOD01004114.1:0-28401 GCA_005223375.1 Amoebophrya sp. AT5.2
AACGCGAGCCACTTGATGCAAGCGGAGTCCACCCCGCGGAACAGCTTCTGGCAGGACGACGGGCCGGGGAACGGGAACCTGCACGCGATCGACTTCCACATGCACCGGCGAGACCCGACGCCGCCGCCCGGTCCGCCACCGAAAGACGCGGCGGCGACGCAGGGAGAGAGTGCGGCCGTGCGGGAGAGTGGCTTCTTCCACAGCGAGAAACCGGTGCGGGAGTCGCTCATCGGCGGGCCGCGGTCGGGGGCGCATAGCCGTTCGCACTCGCTGAGCAGCAGCGGCACCGCAGCTGGAGGGTCGACCACGTCGGAGGGCGCAGAGGGAGGCGGGAAAGCGAAGCCGCCACTTTCGTATCAGGACAGCTTTTCGTCCCTAGTGAACGACCTGAAGGAGGCCGATACAACGCTTCGGAGCGAGACGTCAAAAGCCAAAACCGACGCAGGCAACTCGATGCCCCGTAGTCGCTCTGGTTCGTGGAACGAGGAAGGTTCAGAGGACTACGGCGGCGGCTGGGTCGCGCGGCAGGCGGGCAAGAAGCAGCCGGAAGAAGTGATGAAAATGACCGGGTTCCTGCAGACGATCGATAAGAACCACGACTCGAAAACGCAGAGTAGCGCTCATCTGCCGTACGAGTCGGACGGCGGAAACTTGAGTACGAGCGCGCCCGAAACGGACACAGAGACGGAGCATGCGGAAGGGGCTTTGGACCGGAGCGGCGGGGCGGGAGCCGGTAGCGGTACTTCTAGTGGAGTTGGCGGAGGAGCGGGAGCTACAACTACAGCAGCTGACCTGTTGGCCGGAACATCGTTCGCAAAGTTCCCGAGCGGTATTGGAGGCGCCGCCCCTGTTTCTGCAGGAGCTTCATTTGATAACAGTCCGTCGAAAGCGGCTGTGGACGTTCCCCCGCCCGAGCCGATGATCGTGCCACCTTCTGTGACGAAGCGCGGACCCTATCCTGGCAACCTTTCGAAGACCATCGATTTGACGTCCGCACTGAAGGGCGTCAAAATGTCCTCCACCACTACAACATCTTCTTCCGCCACGGGAGCGGGGACGAGTGGAGCTGCAGGGCCACCGGCGGGCAACGTGCGGCGGTCGAACCTAGCGGCCACTTTCTCTTCGCTACCGTCAGTTCCAGAGGAGCAAGCGAGGGACCACGTCACGCCCAAGCAGAGCCCGCTGGTGAAACATGGCGACGGCGGCGATCTGGTGCGGGTGCCACCGTTAGGAAACGCGAACCAGCAAGATATCAACCTGAACCCGGCGCAGCAACAGCAGCTGTTGGAGGCGCACCAAAAGCGACGACGGTCGATGTCGACCGGGGGCGGGTTGGGCGGCGGAGGCAGTAGCGCGTCGTCGTCGGTCTCGTCGGTGTCCGTGTCCTCTTCTGTGGAAAGTTCCCTTAACACCACAACCAGGTCGTTGTCGCCGGAGAAGCAATATAACGATCAGCTGAAACAGCAGCAGCACGCCGCGGTCTTTTTGCGTACCGAGGTTCCACAGTTTCGCGCGAACCAGCTGCCGGGATACGTGGCGCGCAGGCGGGTGGCCACGCGGCGGCCGCGGCTGAAAGAAAACGTGCCACTCCATCTGCTGGGCGCGCCGCCGGGAGCGCAACAAGCAAACGTCGGCAGTGCAGGACAGCCAGGTCCTGGGATGCAGTTGCCGCAAGGCGGAGGCGGAGCAGCAGGAGGGGGAGGAGCGCAGAAGCTGGTGGCAGGATCGCAAACTACTTCTACTACGCGCGCAACCGCACCGCGGAACCGCAGCTACAGCTCCGAGGAGGTCGCTAACGAAATCGAGCAGCAGAGACTGCGACTTGCTTGCAAAATGGAAATGGTCGGCTTCTACCAGGTAAGTACTTACCTACTCTTCTCAAAAATTCAAACAATGTCGGTTTCGAAGGAGCAGAAGACACATTGATTCGTTACATTCTTATGCATATTACTAGAAGTCTGGTGCGGGATTTTTTGGATTCTTGTTCGTCACATTTCGCCACAGGGCTGCCAGGACAACTTCGCGAATATGACGGCGAAGCAGAACACGATTCTGCGCAAGAAGATGGGCCAGGTCGAAGAGCTGCAATCCAAGATGCGGTTGTTTGGAAGCGAACGTGACGCGCAGATGAGTAAGTGGACCGCACACGCCACCGACCCGTCCACAGTGCAGAAACGGCTGAAGCATGTGAGCCGCCACTTCTACAGGGAGGATGGGACTTCGTCTTCTGTCGGGAATGGAGGTCTAAACTCAGGGTCTGGATCACTCAATGACTCGCTGACTCTTTCACTCTCTGAAGGTGGGGGGGAAACTGTGGTCCCAGGGGGGGATGTCGATGGGGCAGTCGCCGGGGGGACAGGAGCGGCAAGCAGCGTGGAGCTGTGAGGAAGGTGGAATGCGAAGCGCGAGGAGGGTGAGCGTGAGGGTGTTTTGAAGGGATTAAGTACGAACAAATTCAATTGAGGAGTAGCTGAAAAACTACGAACACTCGAGCCATGCCGACTTTTAGAGCCGTGAAATTCAATCCATGTTGCGCACGAGGAACTGCCATGATGAATTGCCACCGGGCTGCTCCTGGTTGCACCCAGACAAATAAGCAGCGATCCCTTTTGGTTTAAAATGAAAAACGTTACGCCGAATTTCTAGATCATGACGCACATCCACCCGCACCGCGAGAGAAATCATTCATTGAGACTTGACTAGTACGAGTATGATTTATAGATAAACTCCGAACGGGCTCCGAGCAATTCTATGATCGATTTTCGAGGTAAAAAATGAACAGAAAGATCAAGAACGCCCCCAAGCTTGTTATTGAGAACACTGGTGGTTCCGATGTCAAGCTGCGGAATTTGAGACCGACGGAGACACAGAGGTTTGCTTCAATGTCGCAATGAGCTTCATCATCTCCCATTATACAGAAGTAGAGTTGCAGGTGCGCTGCTGCTCCTCAAGACCGCTGCGCGTGGCATAGATTGCTTCGCGCCGGGCATCTGTCGAGCTCACAGTAGCCATAGAGGTCAGTCCCAAAAAACAGATAATTCATTGAAGCGCTCAGCATGATTGATTCTGCTCTCCAACTCCGTGCTCGTGAAAGAAGCTAGCAAGTGGTGTCATATTTTCCGTGAAATTGATTAATTGCATTCATCCATGGCTTTGGCTTCCGTGAAAAAGAAAAATGCAACCAGTCGGTCCTATCGCGTGGTCGCCACGAAGTGTGGCAGACTAACACGCTCCAATGATCTGATCTTGTCCACGCTCCACCGATCCGGCATCGAAGATCAAGATCTGGCCTGAAATAAGTACCTTGAAATCTGACAATGTCGCAAGAATAAACTCGCGTGATTAAAAAAAAAAATCTCGTGCAGCTGGCTACACGGCATATTTATGTTGAAGAATACAGTTGTCTGATGCGACTGCAATAACTGCAATATTCATTAGCCACCCATCCATTTGCTAGCATTCCCGATTGATTTATTCGATCTGATCCCACCTCTCGACGAGGACAAAAATATAGCGTTAATCGTAAAGTAAGTTGCCTGTTTACGCATCCATCCGCCCCGAACTACGAGCCACGACGCGCTTGGCCGTATATGTCAAGCTAACTCAAAATCAAATCATTCATCCTCTTAGCGACCAGGAGCGACTCCTACTGATACAGTGCCGGAACTCGCGATTGCAAAAATACCGCAAAAATCCTTTCGCACACGTCCCTATGAAAGAACAGTCGTATTCATCCGTCATCAGCACTACTTTCTCCGAGTTTGGACACGCATCGTTTGACGTACCAGGACCAATACCCGCAACCTTTTTCTGACGTCTCTTTAAACGCGAGAGGACGATTGACACACTTCTATCTTCATTCGTTTCTGACGAGCACGACGAGAAGACGAACTACAAGGAACTACGAACCTCGACTACCGACGACCTCAAGAACCAGAACAAGGGGACAATGGCGCCGCAGCAGCTTCACGCGGAGGGGTTCGGCGACCACTTGGCCGCGCTGAACGGAACCTACGAACAGCTAGCAACGCCGAACCATGGCAAGCCACAGTATAAGAAGGACACGAAGGAGATCGAGGGATGCACTATGAGCTGTACCATATTTTTTTAGTACGTTCTCCTTCTGTGCTGGTCGTGGTAGTGTTTCTGTTTCTGTTTGTGTTGCTGTGCATAGTGTGTCTGGCTCTACTGCCCCTTAGGATTGATGATCCGCAGCGTCATGTTGATCGGTCGCTTATTGCTGCCGTACATAGCTGTGGCTCGTGGCCTAAGCTGTGCGCTGCGGTTTCCGGGCGCGGTCTTTAGTCCACCTCTGTGGAGCCCCAGCAGTCTTTTGCGTGTACTTTTTCTTCTGCTCCTTTGCGCTGGTAGGCTAGTTTCGAGCGTTGGTCTACGTGTAGGTCTATAAAAACAAAGGTTATAAATTCGGATGTGCATGAGTGTTTCTGTATGCATGTTGACTGTGAGTCTAGTACTTATGTGAAAAATCGTCGCATCTACCAGGTATTTACTTCTGGGACGCTCGAGACGGGGAGTCCATGAGCGGGTGGTGGGTGGCCCCAGTGGTGGGTGGCGAACAGGTGTGGAGTTTCAACCCGAGCAAGGACGCGTTGCCGCCACCTAGTGGATGGCGCGTGCCATGGCACGAGCAGGAGGCAAATCCGGCGATCAAGATGTCCTTTGGTGGCGCAAAACGCCCCAACGACTCCTCCACCGGTCTGGCCACAGGACCAAACGCAAAGGTGCAGAAGACCGAAGCAGGGTACCAACCGATTTGCGTTCGTGCCTATGAAATGCTTCGATCTATGACTCCCTGTATCATCGGACAGGAAATGAGTAGGACTTGTCATCACCGTTAACTGAAAATCCACATATAGTAAACTCGAGGTAAGAAGAGAAACGCGAAGAGATACACACCCCCTCAAATCGTCCCGCATACAAATTCCGAACTCCATGACTACAGTGCGGCTGTCGCTGCCGTGCACCCTTCCGTGGCCCTGCGGCAAAAGAAAACGCTGGACAATTTGGAGCAGCAAGTGAGCAACATTGAGAAAGCGGTGAACAAGGTGCGTGACGCGGACTTGCATTCGGCCGAGCAACAACGGTCCATGAACGTGGCGCAGAACGCGTTCGTTTCTACATACAAATTCATCGAGGCGCAGGAGAAGTCCACGTTTCCGGGAGAACAGGGGGCGAAACTGAACCCGATCAAGGAAAGAATTCAGAAAGCGGAGGCATCCCTGAAGGAGAAACAAAGTACAACTTGAGCCCTTGCTCGCGTTTGCTGTTTGAATGTTGCTTACCCCTCAATAGCTGAAACATTATGGTTCAAACATAGGAAAGTATAGAATGAAAATTGTATTTGAATAAATTCGTTTAACTTTCACTGATCACTCACTGCAGAGGAGTGCGAGGATGCCATGCAGACTAAGTTCGATAATGTCTCGGCGGAGCTGCCGGAAAAGAGCCGCGAGTTTCTTCAAACGATCGAGCAAAACGTGGAATCAACGAAGGACGAGACCGTGATCCTCACTTGCGAATTAGGCGAGCACTCGAGCCCGGAAGACGTGGTGGCCATCGACGATAAAGTCAAAGAGACTACCGAGAAGGCGACGGCAGCCTTCAAAGAGTTGCAGACATATTTCGGTATATTTCGTAGCCTCATTCTGATTGTAGTTTGTTATACGTTAAGAGGTCGAGATGATAAATCGATGGAGTTGATGTTATCAATGAATTTCTTTGGAATGATCTTCTATAGCCCCTTTGATTTGTGCTATTGCTTTATGGATGCTGGTTCCAACCCTTTCTCACAGTGGAATGCCAAACGGTTTTGCGCATGTTTCCGGACGACAAGACGAAGGAGATGAAGGAGAAAATGGATGCTTCGCGCAAGGAGGCCGACACCATGATGAAGGACCTGAACGAGACCAAGCGACAGATTGAGCGCCCCATCAAGGAGGCCCGGCTCGCGATCGAGAAAAAGCGGCAGGAGCGCGAGAAGGAGGAGCGGCGACTGGAGGCCATCCGGCTGCAGGAGCAGGCGCGGCTGAAAACGCAGCGCGCGGCGGAGATTGGGTTGCTGTCCGACCAACTGGTGAAGAAGGGACAGCAGACGGCGGCCATCACGCTGAAGCAAATCCACGGGACACAGGCGGAGGTGCTGGGCCTCTACGATTTGCTGCAGACGGACCTGGAGCACAAAGACACGCAGAGCTCGGGGGCGCTGCGACAGACGCTGAACAAGGCGCTGCAGCGAGTGAAAAAGGGCCTGGGCGGATTGCACCTGAAAGAGAAGGAGGTACGCGAAAAGTCGCAGGAAGAAGACGACAAATTCAGCGTGTTTCTGTCGAACGCTCTGAACACGCGGATGACCGAGGACGGAAAAACGGCAGCGGCGATCTTCGAGGAAATCTCGGGCGGAGAAACTGCGCTCAGCTACAAGAAGGCGCAAGAATACTTTCTCGGGAGCGTGCTGGCAGGTACTGCTAAGTATAAGTACTTTGTCGGTTACGATAGGGCGGCTCTGTGTCCGACAGACACAGTCAGTTGCTCGTTGCTGAAGAATGTCTTTGTTTTGTATATTTATGAAAACAGTTGTTCTACTACAGAGCGCCTGCAGCGCACCTGCGCGCGTCTTACCAGAAGAAAACTCTTCAAAAATCGGAAGCCCAAATCTTTTCTTTGCAGGCGGCAGCAAGGAGCACGAGGCTCTTTTGAACAAGTACCTTCCCTCCGCGTGGCGCAAGGCGGTGACGAGCCTGCGGCGGGCAAAGCTTTCTCTGGAGAACAAACCGGACCCGACGTGGAATGAGGAGCAGAAGCGCACCGCGCAGGAGAAGGTGCTTCAGCACGAGCCGTCCGAAGACGACGACGCGATTTTGGGCGAGACGATCACCGCGAACGAATTCGCGCTTTTCATCGCCGCGGCGCACTACACCTGCACGAGCGAGTGCGACGTGACGAAGGCCAAGGAAAACGTGGTCGTCACGGGCACCGACGATGTTCTGGGAAGGCTCGATACCGACGATGTTATTCGCGTTGTCAACGGACCTGAAAGCGTCATTTACCAGCCGCCGGGACAGGTATCTATGCATAGCTGACTCACCTCGATCTGGCCTTGTTACGCTCCTTGCGCATTCATTAGAGCCGGCGGCGCTCAAGGTCGTTGGTAGTTTGGGGGGCGCCCCCTTCTGCCCTGCGTTTCTTAAAAGGCAGGCCACACGCGATCATGCTCAAGCATCACCAGGGCGACGCGGATTAGCTAGGGCAAGCGTGACAACGACCAAAAAGAAGCCCGCCCCGGAAGATCAAAAACAATGACTATCCATCTGACTTTCCGCCCTCTTACTCTCTCTATCACCGCGTTTACGCTCTAGCTTTTTTACTACAACTTGCAGGCTCCGTACGAGGTGCAGCGGGTCGAAGTGTACCGTGTGCGGGACGGGCTCCAGGGTTGGGTGAACATGCGTGAGCCGAAGAACAGCTACGACAACCTCGAGAAGTACAGCAACGCGTACGAGATTCGCCAGGAGACTGTGCTCACGAACACGTACGAGTTGAAGGGCTTCAAGGTGATCCGCCGCGTCAAGAAGGACGAGAAGGTACTGGCGTTGAGCGTGCCAGAATTCAACAAAGACGCGGAGCTGCTGCGCGTCAAGGTGAAGGCGATGATCGACGGAGCCGAAGGCTGGATCACGGTGAAGGGGTCGCACGGAACCCTTTTTTTGCAGTCGTTGGCAGTGGGACAGGCGTCGGAGAAGGGCGTGCAAACGGGCTTGAACATACAGAAGGACGAGGAAAGCGGAAAAAGTGTCATCGTGTGCGACGGGAGCGAACGGAAAAAAATTTCGGGCAAAGAATGGACCGCAGATTTGCTGGACGAGAAACTATTCGTACAAGATGCTTGATCGTCTTTTTTCCTTTTCGTTTTTTCAGGTTGACATGAATAAGTAGTTAAAAAAATAGGTTAGCGAAGCAGGATTCGGATTTTATCTCTCGTCCCATCTGCATAGATGAAACCACCGCACTAACAGGAGCTGGCCCGCCAGCTTCCCGGCAGCTGCCACCAGAAGCTGGACCAGATCGAGACCGCGCGCGAGGAGTGTAACGCCATCATGGACAAACTTTCGCACCTGGACTCGCACACCACGCTCGAGGAGGTCTCTGTGGAGAAGGTGATGGCCGACGCCAACGCGGCGACGAACCTCCAGAAGACGAACCCGCTGATGCACGAGAAGTTCAACGAGGAGGTTTCCGAGTTGCTCACCAAGGCTGAC
The DNA here is from genome assembly GCA_005223375.1 of Amoebophrya sp. AT5.2. NCBI lineage: Eukaryota > Dinophyceae > Syndiniales > Amoebophryaceae > Amoebophrya > Amoebophrya sp. AT5.2. The sequence continues at coordinate 8,277 of RXOD01004114.1, forward strand.
AGCACTCTGCGCGAGGTTTCCCAGCAGACCGGCAGCATCCGCCAGCAGCTGGCCGCCTACTTTTCCGATCTGCAGAACATCCGCCTGGCAGAGGACACGCAGAAGTACCTGCGCATGCTCAAGGCGGGGGCGGACGGCTCGCTGACCGTCGACGGGACTCTGACTGGTGCCGGAGCCGCCACCGCTGCTGCTTCGAAAAACACCGCTGCTTCGAAAAACTCCGACGGCGACGTGGAGATGAAGGACGCGGAAGCGGGTGCAGCAGACGGCGGAGACGCCGCCGCAATTGTTCCGGAGATCGCGGCGCCGGTGGAGGAGGATATGCAGCCCATGACGCGACTGAAGTACAAGCTGCTCGTGATCCAGAAGCGCCTCGAAGGACTGGTCGAGTACAGTAAGCAGACCTCGAAAAAAAAACTGGCGTTCCGGGACGAGCTGAACCGAAAGTTCGTGGCCTACAAGAAGGGGCTCGAGATGCGGGAACTGAAAAAAACCGTGATCGACCTGAAGGACGAGGTAGAGGCACAAGAAGCGAAACTCGCAGAACTAGACGCAGCCAAGAAAAAAGTGTACACGCAAATCACCGGGGAAACGGACGAAGGTAAGCATGGATGCTCGCTTTATCTCCTATGTGATGTACTATGAGCACCGTCGTGCTCCACGCTCGGCCTCGGCCTCGGGCCCCAGTGTTTTGCTTTTTGGTCCACGATAGATTCGTTCGCGGATGGCGCGCAGCTCATACTAAGAAGTAGATTGATACTTCTCCATCGAGTCTAGGGAGAAGAATTCCATCTTTTCATTGACGTTTGCTCCTGTACTGCATCTTTAATGGTTGGATAATTCGGCGTACAAAAAAGTCACTACATTTGAATCCATCCCATCCCGCCACAGATCGCGCCGCCGCCAAGAAAGAGGCCACGGCAGCAGACGACAAGGGAGAAAACAAGGACGCAGAGGAGGCGGCTTCCCCGTCGTCCAAGCTTGTTGCGAAGTCCAAGAAGCCTGTGCATTCCGCGTCCACGCTCTGCCACCTCGGCATTGAGTACGAGAACGAGTTGAACCGGTTCGAGGAGCATATCAGCAAGCTCGACGGCTGGACGAAGGAAGCGGACCCGGGGAAGTTGCTCCAGAACAAGGAGCAGTGGAAACTGGTGATGCCGAACGAGAAAATCCAGATTCTGCAAAAGGTGATCAAGCCGTACCAGGGGCTGAAGGCGAAGCTCAACGAAGCGAAGCGCACGTTGAAGGCGGACCGTGAGTTCCTGAAGGACAGCCTGGAGGCGGACATCCTACTGCGCAGCCGAACCGAGATCGCGACGTTCTTCCGCGAAAACGACCCGGAAGCGATCTTCAAGGAAAAGCTGGCGGCGAAGAACCCGGAGAACGCGAAAGAGGGAGTGGCGGAAGAGAACAAGTGGATCAACTGCGAGATCGTGAGCGAGTTTATGCAGGCCGCTTTGCCGGAACCGATCCCGACGGCAATACTAGGAAAAATCTACACCGTGCTGGTGGGCAGCACCAAGAGGCCGATGACCTGCGACGAATTCTGCAACCTCTTCGCGAAAGTACTATAGTTTTTTTGCTATAAAAAAACATTGATTGTTTTTGTTACACGATTCAGATACGGTTACCGATTTTTAAAAGATTTAAACATCGTCAATCATTGATTTATTACTTCTACAGATGCACTACCGCTGCGTTAAGGGCACGATTATGACTGAGGAGCTGAGTCTGCGCAAGTTCACGAAGAAGGCGAAGCTGCAGCCCGGGGACATTGTGCGACTGATCGGGGATGTTACCAAAACGGAGGACATGCAGCGCTTCCAGGCCGAAACCGTGCCCTCCGCCACGGAGGCGAACCAAACGCCTGTACAAGGCTGGGTCACGTTGCAAGGTATTTTACGAAATTTTGATTATTTTAATTTTTGGGATGAAACGCATTTTTGCGGCTGCAACTGCATCCTCGACGTCGTGTTTCGTCTTCGATCTCTACGACCTAATCCATCGATTTTATCATGAACAACTTGATGTTCCGCTTCCGATGGAACCGTCTCACTTCCCCATTCCACGCGGTCTTCACTTCCCAGGTGCACAAGGGACGTCATTTTTCTACCTGCACACACCGGGGTACGAGGTGGTGAAACAGACTGTGTTGACCGACATCTTTGAGATGAAGGAATTTCGACCCGTTGTCCGATTGAACGTTGGGGAGCAGGTGCGGGCGATCGGGTTTCCGCGTAAGGAAGGAAAATCCGGGCTGATCCGCGTAAAGGCGGTCACTGTGGGGCACAAGAGCGGCAAGGAGTACACGGGCTTCGTTACAGTTGAAGGGAACCAGAACTCGGTGTACCTGGAGACTTGCGACTCCCTTCGGTTTCCGGAGGAGCAGGACGAAGCGGCTGGATTGAGTGGCAGAGAGTCTGGTGCGCTGCCGGCTGCGGCTGAGGCGGAAGAGAAAGAAACCTCGGCGTCAAAGTGAAGGATGAAGAATACGCTGTTTCGTGACACAATGAAATTTGCTGGAGCAAAACTACACGTAATTCTGCGCGACGAATCCTTTCCACTCTCAACAAGCATATACCACGACCGCGCTGTAGGAAGGTGCTGAAGCTCCATGGTGAGAATGAGAATACAGTCTAGAAGAGGGGGGGGAACGTAGAAGTTTTATTTTCAAAACATCAAAGACAAAGTAGACGAAGACCTAGATCTAGACCACAACGTAGAAGTAGGGACGCTGACTCCTTCCTTGTCCGTGCTTGGCGAGCTTTCTACCTAACGATTTCCTTTTATAGCGGCAAGGCATTGACTTTGACTTTCTGATATCTTTACTTCTAGGGACTTTGTAGTCTATCAATCATCCGTTTTGTTGCTACCAGAGACTACAGCTGAGTACTTTTGATGCCGATAGGAAAAAGAGTTGTACCTACTGCAGCGCGAGCAACATTCATTGCATGTATCTAATCAATCATCGAATGAGACTCAGAGTACGAGGTACGTCTACCTGTAGTACGACAGACTTACAGACTTTAAACGAGGGCCAATTACAATACATCGAAGATGATACCACGCGACCAAGGAAGGAAGGTTGGCCACCGCAATACGTAGCTGGCACCCGTCGCCCTCGCAAAAGAGCCATCAGGCACTTGCTACACTCGTGCTCAGGCTTTGTTCGTGGAACATGCCGTCTCTCGTGGGCGTTCCGTACAAGTTTATAGTACTTCGCGCAATTGCTCGAAGTGCCCCCGAAACTTTCCATGACTATGCTCGAGCAGGAATATCTTCGTCGTCTGTTCTTGTTCCAGGCACCGTCACTACGCGTTCAAACAAACGGACGAGTACGTAGCTAGAGCCGAGTGGAGCTACTGCTGCCGCTGCGCCCACGACTGCTAGATCTAGGATACCCCGCCCCCGGGCATCGGCTGCTTCAATTGTAGCGGACGCGCACCAAGTCTCTCACTCTTTTCAGATCACATATGGATTGCGAATCCGTGCCTTGTCGTGCATTTATTTATTCTTTCTCGATTCGAGCCCGAAGTGATAGATCAATCGAATCTGATTGGATCAAATGTCGTGATGCCCTGGTTGTTGGTACTCTGATTCATACTTTCTTACATGTTCGTCCCACCTCACCCTCAGTCAGAAGGTACTACACCAACGATCGATCAGCATGTCCATGTCGACAGCAACAGCTTCTGCGTCGGCCACTCCGGCAAAAGCCAGAGCGACCTGCGGCAAGAACATGCGTCTTGCATCGTGGTACACCGCCGGGGGTTTTGCCTTCCGCCTTGGGGCAAACACGCTGATAAAGGTCTGTCAGCTGGAACTGTTGGTGGAAAACAAGGTGAAGCTCTTCGCGAATTCGCAGACGCTCAACTCTCTTGCACGAATTCTGATCCTCCAGGTCGGTGCGCGACTGCTCCCTGGCGGTAAAAACGATCAGTCGAACCGTTCTTGCGCAGCAAGAAAAGTGCCGGTGGCGTCGAGAATGCTACGTGTCTTCCTCCTGCTGGATGTGTGCCTACTGCTGCTGCACGGGGCCAGGGCCGGACGCCTGCTGTTGCTACCTTCATCTGGCTCGGTTACGAGCACGAGTGAAGCTTTTTTGGGTCCGGTTGCGCTACAGATGGCGATGTCAGCGTTCGCGGCGTTCGGGCAGCTAGTGACGTCCGCCGTGCCCGCTGCTTTGGCGGAGCAATTGTCGTCTAAGCGGAGCGAAAGTACAGCACGAATGACGACTGCGGATGATGCTGATGAAAACCAACAGGAGGTGCAGGATCTGATGCTGTTACTGCAATCCTTCGAGGCGACCTCGGTGAAGGTATCGCGATCAGCGGCGAGCACACTGGGAACGTCACTGGCTGCCTGGTTCGCGTACGGGGATTGGCGCTTGTGGCAGCTAGTCGCCCTTCTGCATGGCATTGGGGTGCTGGCTAAGCTGGGGCTCTTGGCGGAGGCGGAAAATGGAGCTCTTGTCGAGGCTGGGGGCAGCGGAGGTAGCGTCGGTTTACGTGGAGACGACGCTAGCTCCTTGACCAAGGGCGGACGCGGACGACCTGCCGCGGCAGGAAACCTCCCAACACCAGTTGGCGACCAAGTCCTTGACGAGCGCCTCTCCTCGACCTTTCGGACAGTGGACGGGGGGCTGCGAGCGCGGCGTGCAGGAACCGCACAAATTGCAGAAGCCACGGCCGCAAAGAACGAAGAGCCGATTTTGACCACGACAAGATCGCAAAGTCAGCGCTTCGCCGCCGCTGAAGACACCCGCGCAGCATCAAGCCTTCTTCGCCGGATCTTTCTCGGGCCGATGGAGCGTGTGTGGGCAACTGTCCTCACCCTTGCCCCATCAACTACGTCCTCGGGCGCGGAGGGCAGTATTTCCGACGAGGAGAACCGAAAATTCGAAAACACGCGGCGCTTGCTGATGTTGAACACGCTGATTACGAACGTGTTTCTGTACCCCGTGCAAAGCGTGCTGCTACCGGTTTTGTGCAAGAACGCGAGCAAGGAGTTTTGGTTGCAGGGACAGGCCTGGATCCACCTTGCGGGTGTGTTCGGACCGCTCCTGTCAAATGGAGTCATCGTCGTGGGGACGGCAGCAAGCGGACGAAGCACGAGAACAACTTCCTCCGCCGGTGAGAAGTTGTCGCTCGTGATGCTGTCCCAGAGCGTCGCGTCGGTCTGTCTTGGCCTCCTGCTCACGTTCGTTGCGCGGATAGATGCAGTCGAGACCGCGCGTTTGTTGACCAAAAGTGTAGCTGAGGAATCTCCCTCTACAACTTCGCCTTCGACGACGAGGGCGGTGATCGGTCTTGTCGGGCTGGCGTGGGGTCTCGCGGTGGCGGCCAACAACGCTTTCACGGTCTACTTCGGCGCGTTCTGTTGCGAGCGCGAGGAGGGCCGAAGGGGCTATGCGCGGGTGCTTGCCGATATGCTCACGATTTGGTCACTCGGGAACGCGGCCGGAAACTGGCTACAGGGCGAACTCGCGGCGGCGGGTTGTTTCAGTACTGCAGTCGCGCTGGGCTGCTTCCTCGCGAGCGGGCTGCGCATGCTGCTGTGGCAGCAACTGGCAAAGAGCCGGTGGCAAGGGAGGACTGGTGTTGAAAAAGGCAGCAAAAAATCGTAATTCAAAAGGGGGACCGCGACCGCGGCCGCGCGGTGTGCAGGAACGCGAAAACCAATTCAACGTCACATCTTCTGATGTATTTCCTGACGGAGCTGCATCTTTGGCGCTTCTTCTTGTCACGGAAAGCGCGCATGGCACTACCCCATAACGAACCGGAGTTTGACGGAGTGCTGTTCAAAGCCGCGTAACTCTCATCTCTTTACACTTACAGTCGCATTTGGGGCGCTTCTCTCGTTCCTTTCGCGATCGCGTTCTTTCCAGGTGCGTCGAGCGTTGAGCAGCGATTTCGGGCCAGGCATGACGCGACGAGGTTTGGCAGACCCTGCCATGAGGAAAGCGCGCATCCGGCTGCTTCTTCCCTCCCAGTGAATCGGAGAGAGGGCAGGAGGAGCAGCACGACTGATGCGGACTACCACTGAAGGTCGAGTCTATAATGATCAACACAAGAGGACACATCACTAGGACTAGGGTAGCTACCTAGTTGTACTTGTAGCTGCAGCAACACGCAACCAAGAGCAACCGCATCAGCAAGGGTTTACGTTTCTTCTGAAACGTCTCCACGCCGAACCTGTCTTGCACGCAAATCGTTATGGTCACGCCTCCAAACTACAACGCAGCGCTCCACCTCGCTGTGGAGTTGATTCCCGCGAGCCAGAACTATGGTTGGGGGAAGGTGGGAGCCGACTCGCGGGTGTTTGAGTTTGTCAAAGATGAATGCGGGGGGTCGTCAGCTCATCGCGACCTTCCTCTTGCCGAGCTATGGATGGGCACCCACCCGAATGGCATGTGCCACCTGAAGCGTCGAGAGGAGTCCCCGGGAACGCGAGGAGAAGCGGACAGCAGTAATGACAATGACTACAACTACACTTCTTCTGCAGAGCGAGCAGCAGTTCGAAAAAGCGCCGCTTCTGCAACACCATCGGCTTCCTCAAGCAAGGTTCCTCGTCACGCGGATGCAGTTATTTCATCGAGCACACAACCGCCACCAAACCGCGAGCCCAAGACTTCCCTGCTCGAGCTGCTGCAGGCTGACCCGGCGTGGTGGCTGGGCGGACGAGATCATGACGCTGAAAAAGTTTCCTCAAAATGTTCGGACTTGCCGTTCCTGTTCAAAATTTTATCTGTGAACAAAGCGTTGTCGATTCAGCTGCACCCGGACAAGAAGACGGCGGAGCAGCTGTTCAGATCAGCACCGGAATTGTACAAGGATCCGAACCACAAGCCAGAAATCGCGATCCCCCTCGGCCCGTTCGAGGCGCTGATTGCGTTCCGCAAGCAGGAGGAGATCTTTCGGTTTCTAGAAACCGTGCCGGAGCTGGCGGAGGTCGTGCTCGGAGGGCGAGGTGGTGGTAGTACTGAAAACGCGACTCGTTCAGAAAGAAAAGTAAACACAAAGGCGCTGCCGGAACTGTATTCGAATTTGATGCGGCAGGACGCCGGTTTCGTTCGAGAAATGGTGCAGAAGCTTGTACAAAGACTCGAAGCAGGCGGCCGAGTCGAGCAAACTGCACCGAGCGCCTCTGCCATCGAGCACCTCCCGGCGGAGCAAGTAGAGACCACAGCTCCCTGCCCCCTGGCCCCGCTGATCCTTCGGCTGCAGGCCCAGTACCCCGGGGACGTGGGCATTTTCTCGGTGTTCTTTCTGAACTACGTGCAGGCGGTCCGGGGCGAGTTTCTGTTTTGCGCCGCGAACGTGCCGCACGCGTATTTGTCGGGGGATTGCATCGAGTGCATGGCTCTGAGCGACAACGTCATCCGCGCCGGCCTCACGCCGAAGTTCAAGGACGTCGACTTACTACTGAAAATGTGCGACTACCGGGACGACCTGCTGCCGAAACTCGTGAGCAGGCCGAGGCGGGTACTAGTAGGGGAGGGTGGTAGAGGTAGTGGTGGTGGAGGTGGTGGTCCCGGGGCTACTTCTGGTCCACTTCCGCCGGGTTCGGAACCGGGTGGGGGACTACTTGATGTTGTTCCACCGCGCTTCGGGGAAGTGGAACAAGCACAAGAGGTTGATGATGCAGCGGGAATTATGCGAGCCTTTGCGTACAAGATGGAGGGAATCAACGACTTTCAAGTGCTGGAAATAAGGGAGATGCTGGGGGGAGCAGCTGCTGGGAGAGGTGTCGCATTCGCTTTAGACACCGCGAGCATAGCGCTGGTGCTGCGGGATAAGCACAGCGATGGTCGTGGAGAGGTTGCAAACACGGCTGGGCATGCGGAGTCGCTCAGGATAGACATTAGCCCTCTTGAAGATTCCGATTCATCTGCGCCAGGTGTCTCGCAAACAATCACAACGTCGCCCGGCTCAGTTCACCTGATGCGGAGCAATGTGCTGCTTTCCATGCCAGAGGGCTTGCCAGCAGGAGTATCCGTGTTTTTGGCAACCAGTGGAACGGGCACGGTGCGGGCGGTTGTATTGGGGTAAACACGACGAATCACATCGAACGAATGTACTTGATGTTGCGGGAGTTACACCAACCTAGAAAAATGCGTCTGCAGGTATCGACGATGTTTCTGCTATTCATTCTTCATCGCGCGCTACGGCGAAAGCCCAATAAGTCATGGCATGGCTGCGAAAAATGAACTCAGGAGTCTGAAGACGTTGAGCCCATGGTGCGGAAAAAACGGACACCCCAAGGCGCTCACTGACTGCTTACGATTGAAGCATTTGAGATCACTGCCCAAAACGGTTGGCTGTATGATTGCACTTGAACCAGCAAGAGCTGTTTATGCCGTGAGCAGATGCGTTCAATAAAGCGTTCCTGCGGGCTGCTGAGGTCGTGGTCGAAGAATCCACAGTAAGCTTTCAATGCGGCGGGCTATGCGTATCTGTGCAACTGCAAAATCAATGCGGTCGTGGATGTAACTTAAACCACACCTCCATACAAAACGCATCGCTGCGGCATTTTTTCGGCTCCTGAAAATATGACTCCCGTTCCTAAGATATATGTTGACAAGAACAATCACAAGTGCTCGCGCAACTCGTTGAATTTATCCAATGCAGACTCCGGGTGAGCGATTGTCGCGCCTGCTACGCAGAGTACAGACGGGGGTGGCCACGAAGTCACAGCTCCGCACGCAGCAGCTTTCATCAGACCCGATTGCTTCGATCTTTCTCAACACGCAGTTCAATGCGGAGGAGCTGGAGGGAGCGCATTTGATCGTCAGCGAGCGTCGGGGGAGCAGGGTTTGGACCGATTCGGGCCTGCGCATTGCGGCCGATGGCGCGGGGCAAAAGCTTCTGGGACTCGGCTTGCACCCGGACCTCATCGTTGGGGATATGGATTCTTCTCGTTTTGTCGCGCACGCCGAGTCGTTCCAAAAAGCGCGCGCTCGTCCGCTGGCACTGGATGCATGGGCAGCGGAATTGAAGAAAAAAAAGCCGGCCGGAGGGAGCGCCGCCGAATCGTGCTCGCTACTGGACGGTGACGCTTGGGCGGCTGCGAGCAGCACCTCATCATCTTGGGCAGCGTGGCAGGCGTGGCTTCGCTCAAGCTTGACTGCGGCGGGGAACGACGAAGACGGTGACAAAACTGGGCGCGCGCAGAGACTCGCGACTGTCGCGGATTGGCTGGACCTGGAGATGAAACGGAAACAAAAAAATCGGAAAGACTCGGTTGGCGAACGCGATTTCGACATGGAGCACGTCCAGTTCTACCAGAACCTTGCGCACGTGCCGGATCAGAATTCGACGGACCTGGAGAAGGCGCTGTCCTTCGTCCATCGGCAACACTTCCGCGCCGGTGTGCATATCGTCGGAAAGTTCGCCGGTGTGAAAGGGCGCACGGACCACTTCTTCGCTCTGTGCAACACGCTATACAAGGAAGCACTGCTCGCAGCTTCGGAAGATCATCACAACGCCGCTGATCATTCCGAGAGTGCCTTTTTGCCATTGGTGTGCTCGTCCGACGGGGACAGCCTCCTGTGCTGCTTGCCGCGGGGGAAAACGGTAATTCCGCTGCAGACGCCGCGGAGGAAAACTGTCAAGGTGGGGCTGATTCCGTTGGCCGGACAAGGAGGCCACGACCGCAAATTCAGTGGCGAAGGTGGAGGGCCGAAAGTCACGACGGAGGGGTTGCGCTGGAACCTGCGCAACGATGAATTGCGGTTTGGCGCACTCGTGTCGACCTGTAATCACGTAGAGACCGGAGCGAAGGAAGTAGTCGTCGAGACCGATCAACCGGTCCTGTGGACGCAAAATTGTGTTTTCCAAATCGCGGAGTAGGAGAACATCGATCTATGCGCGCATAACGAGATTAGTTCGAAAACAAGCCTCGATCGAGCCCGACCCCGAGTCGTCGTCTACGGAACGAAGCTTTGACGAGAGCTGGAGAACCTCGTCGGTCACTTCGCCATCAGCAGCATCGTCCTGATCGCTAGGCGCAGGTTTTTTTTTCCTAAGATCAAACTGCGGAGCCTTTTCGACGTGCCGACGACGATGTTATCCCGGTTTCTGGACGTAGCCTTCGCGCAAGATGACGCCTACGCAGCTGCGTTGCCGGCAAAACAATGGGGGACCACATCAAGCAGAACTGCAATGTCGCACGCTCGCCTCCGCATCCGGCGGCCGCACTCAGTTACGCATAGTACCGTCCTGTGCGAGCAGCTGTTTGCACACCAGCGTCCTCCGGAGCGTGTTCGTCCGTCCGCACATGATGCGACACAGCGAGTCGGCATTCACATCAAGAAGAAGGGAGCACCATTCTTTACCTCCTTCAGTGCCTCTGAGAACCACGAAAAGGATCTGAGTCCCGGCGACGACGGCTACTCCCTGGAGCCGGACCCGGCGCCCCCGATGCCCAACCCACACGTCTCGGACCCGAGGAAGGAGGGCGAGCTCGGGGAGGACTATTTGAAGCTCCCGGAGCCCCCCGAGATGCCGGCCGATCCCGAGGCCGAGGACACGCCCCCGCCGCGGAAGGACCTCTCGGCAGACAGCCGGGGTTTGATCGTGAACGAGGTCGAGGGTACGAAGACGTACGGTGGGACCTTCACGAAGATCTTGCCCGACTACGGCGAGCCAGAGGAGAACGGGGTGAATCCAGGCTACCAGGAGGAAGGCAACCGCTTCGGCGGAGCCGGCGAGGAGGGCGAGGAGGCCTTCAACAATGGGACTGGGCAGGGCGCTGGCGGGGGGAACGGGAGCGCTTTTGACGAGGCGGGAAGTAACGGGGAAAGCTCGTTCGGAGACGGCGCGGCGGGCCAGGGCGACAGCGCGGGGGACGCGAGCGCGCAGAACACTGGGGGCGGGAACGGAAACGGAGGCAATGGAGGCGGGGGGGCCGGCAACGGGAACGGGTCCGGGACGCCGTTCAGGTCCCAGGATTCGATGACAAATGGGCGGAACCGGGGATGGTTCTGGCTTCCGAATGGACCGCTCGACAAGTTTGGGCAGGCGCTCAACCCGTTCTCCCAGCACCAGTTTTTTCGCGCCTACCCGAAGCCGAAAGAGGTGCCGCCGATCGCCGACCTGGTTGGCGGCAACGGTACGTCACGCTCCGACCAGGCGGCGGAGTACGCAGCATTCGTAAGCGGGGCAACCCCACCGAGGAATGGCGGGGCCGCCAACGACTTCGCGGGCGGAAACACGGGCAACAGCGGCGCCGGGGGGAGCGGGGACAACGCAAATGGGGGTGCCGGGCACGGAGGCAGCACGGTGGGACCAAGCGGAAAGAAGGGGAAGGACAAAGTTTCGATGAACACCGGCGATGATGAGGAAGACCTGTGGGGAGTTTCGAAGGGGGCCGAGGTGCCTGCAGACCCGCTGGCCCCGCCTCCGGACCCGCCGGGGGAACCGTGCACGATAGAGAATAAATGTAATCCCTACGCTAAAAAGTCACCGGTCTAGGGCGAGTTCTTACACGCTTACGTACTTATACTTTTGTATTCTGCAGCTGCAGCTGCACGAAGCAGGAGCGAGACAGACACACACGACATCAATGGCAACGTATTCATTGATGGCGCAAAGAAAGATGCTTCGCTGCTCTGGCGTCCGACCGTTTCGAAATTTTGGCAGACAGGTGGATTTAGTTTATACACGCGTCTGCTTACTTCGTTTTCGAATTCGTTTGCGTGCACGTGCAGGAGGAACTTTGCGAGAGAGGCTTGAGAGCGACGCACTGACAGCACCAACTGAGCGGCATTGATTTCGTCTGTCTCTGGAATTTAAACTACTTCATTCATTGCTACGAGTACGAGCACGAAAGGACTTGCTTTATCTTTCGTATCGATGTATTTTTTGTATTGCGAGTGCGCCTACCTTCCGATCGAAAAATTCGAAAGTCAGTGCAAGTGCTGTACTTGTAGCTGCGGCCGGACTTGTTCTCTTCCTTGCCCTTTTTTCGTAGAGCTGGGAACAAGATGGTTGTTTCGGCATCCTCTGCCGCGGAGCTGCAGCCCGGGGGCCGCGCCTCCGCAATGATGCTGCACCCTCGAAAAGTATCAGTAAACCAGACAGCAGCGGCCCAATCCGGAGGTAACAGCCTGGCGCCTGCCGCGACCTCCGCACTCCATGTCGTCCACGAGCGTCTGAAGGAAAAGCACGAGCAGCTGCTCGACGCGCACGAGAAAACCCTCGACTCGCACGAAGCGCTTTCGAACAAGGTGCGGTCGTTGGAACGCGACTACGCGGACCTGCACGAGGAGCACCAGAAGTCGCTGCATGCCGCGGACCGCCTGGCCCAGCTCGACGGCGAAAACGCGAAGCTGAGCACAAAGTTGTCGCAGGTCCAGAAAAGCCACGCCAGCGCGAAGTCGCGTCTGTCGACCGCGGAGCGCAACTCTGCCGCGCTGTCGAAAAAGGTGCAGAGTCTCACGGCGGCGCACGCGAAGGAGAAGCGCAAGTCGGAGCACCTGGAGAAGGAACTGGAGTACTCCGACGCGGTGAAAACTCTGAACATGGAGCCCTTGGATTTCGGACCCAAGAAAGGGGGCGCAGCTGGTGCGTTACCGAGGGCGGAAGGAGAGGCGGCGGCGCCTGCCGAAAGCGGCCTGCAAGAACCGATCATTGAGAGCAGTAACAATGGAGCCTCTCCGGGAGCTTCGTCTACGCGCAAACGCGGCAGCATCCTGAAGCGACCATCCATCGCTTCGAAAACGAAATCAGCTGCGTCTACGAGTACCACTACCAATAAGGATGGCCACACTCAGAGCCACACGCCCGCGAAGGAATTGATTACGCAAACCTCAACGCAGCCCTCCGGTATCGCGCCGGGAAATCGGTCGTCTAGCACGGACAAGAAAGTTTCGTTCCCGCCAAGCGCTCCGACGAAAGCCAGTGAACTCGCCGGCGAGGTCGACACGATTCTGAAAACACTGCCTGTGTACCAGCAGCGGCTTGTGGACGAGTACATCAATCGAATGCGAGTTGATTTCCGCGACCAGTTTGTGCAGATGTACAAAACTAAGGCGGCCAAGGTAGACAAGCTGGAGTCCGACTTTTCCTCACTGTCGACGAAGCACGACAGTTTCGTTGACAGTCATCAGTCGACGATCAAGAAGTCGCAGAAGTACTACGAATCCAAGATGCAGAATGGACTTGCGCAGCAAGAAACGGCCATGCGCACGGAGTTCGAGAAGCATTTTAGGGAGCTTGAGAAGCAAGGGAAAGAAGGTACTGAAGTCCGGGATGCGGAGATAGTGTTGCTGAAGCAGCGAGTGAAGCAGTTGGAGTTAGAAGTAAATGATGCGGCCGAGGCATTCGAGGAGCAAGTGAATGCGCGCGCGGAGATGGAGGCAAAGATGCGGGACGTGTTCGCGGATTTGGAGAAGCGGCAGGGGGAGTTGTTGGACGAAACGGAGTTCTTCGAAGATAAGGCGGAAAAGATGAAGAGGAAGGCGAAGGGCAGGGGTAAAAACGCTGTTGGGGACGAGGAGGATGCGGAAGCGGATGAAAGTATGGAGGAGCTGCGGCTGGATGTGGGTGGTGGAGGCGGCGACCCGGATGAGGTGCTCGACGCCATCAGTCCGTTGAGTATCAAGCAGCGGCTGCAGGCGTTCGCGCAGCTCGAGAAGCAAAACAACGAACTGCGGAACATGCTCCGCGACATGGAGAGGGGCTATCTGCAGACCATTGACGAGTTGCAGCACAACGGCGAGTTTCTCTCGGCTAAGATCCAGGAGCTCCAGGCGGAGAAGAAGGCGTTCCGGAAGACAGAGGAAGCGCTGGCCGAGAAAACGGAGCGGGAGAAGTACCTCGAAACCGAACTGAACCACCTGGAGCAAATCCACGAGGCCTTGGTACAGGAAGACGCCAATTTGAAGCTGAAACAACTGGAGCAAGAGCGGATGCGGCAGGAGATGAAGGGACTCGCGAGCAATTTAGACTCTGTGAAGCAGGAAGTGGAGCAACTCGCGGAGGAGAAAGGAAAGCTGGAGCAGGAAAGAGCGCACATGGTGGGCAGCAATGCGGGGCTAGAGGAGGACGCGGCGCGCCTTCGCGCTGCGCTCGCGGATCGCGACGCGGAGTTGAGAAAGATAAAAGAAGCCTTAGCCGAGGAGATCAAAAGTTACAACGAAGTGGCGGAGGATCTGGCGACGGAGAGGAGGAACCGCACCGCTGCTGAAGACACAAAACCGACGAGCCCCAGCTCGAGCAAGGGATCGAACAAAACCACCACCGCCAATAAGATCAAGTCCTCCTCGTCCTCTTCGCAGGATTCGATTGCGAGCGACGTTCAGTCGGACTTGCAGAGCTTGATTTCGCAGCGCAAACTCGAGAAGGAAAAGGCGGCGAGGAAGGAGGCGAAGCTGGCGAAGCTGAGGGAAGAAATCGACTACCACCTGGACGAGAACGAGAAAATGAAGAGCGAAATCGACACCCACGTGCAGGAAAAAAAGTTCATCCAGCAGCGTTTAGATCAGACCACGGTCGGCATGGTTCCGCCCGAGTGGCGCAACTCGGTTGTGAGGCAGAGTGTGCTCCAAGACAAAGTCGCGGCGACGGGCGGCTACGCGGAGTTCCGCTCGCGGCAAGAGCGGATGCTGCAAAAGGCGAAGGCCGTACTAGACAGCACCGCGCAGCCCGGGGCGGGTGCGGATGTTGGACAGGGTGGGGTGAAAAAAGCGGCGTCTACGTCGTTCGTTCCGCACGAATTTAAGCCGCACGGGCCAGGGGCCAAGAGCAAGGCGCAAACGTCCGATCACCACCATCGGGTCCTCGGAAGCGCCTTTGACGGCATGCCGAAAAGCCTTCCTCATGTCTCGACCGAGGGCGAGGCCGCCGGCCCGGAAGAAACGGAGGGTGGGGACGACGACGATGACGATGCTGACGGAGGCCCCGCTAGCTCGCAAGCAACGGCCGTCCCGAAGATCAACGTCGTGAAAGCACCGAACCTAATTCCGGATGGCCTTGGCTCCCCGGTAGCGTCGCTTAAAAAAGCCCCGAACCTCCTACCTGTACCGCCGCCAGCCGCCGGACATGTAGAAGAAGCGGCGACGGTTCCGAAGAGTGTGGCGGATCGCATGGCCATGTTTGGGGGCGGATCCTCGATGGCCAAGAGCGCGAAGTCGTCGATAGGCTCGGTGACGCACGTGAATAGCGCTACTCCCGCGGCGGGTGCGCGACACTTCTCTCGCGCGAATGTCAGGACGGAGGGGGAAGCGGCAGGGCTGGCGGAAGTGGAGGGAGGCGATGACGACGGCGGGGAAGTACTAGAAGAGGAAGCAGCGCCAGCGTCTCCGTCGGTAGCAGCACGGCTGGCCATGTTCGGAGGCGGTCGCAGTTCCTCGTCGGCAACGGCAACTGTGGCGAGGTCTCCAGGCGGATCACTCAAAGCCACTTCTCCCGTGCAGCAGCAGCAGCAGCAGCGACCAGGCGCTTCGGCTACATTCGGCCAGTCCGCTAGCCCGTCGGAAAGGCACGGAGGCGAGACCAGTGGAAAGGGTCACTCTGCAAAACCTGGTAGTGCAAAGATTTCTTTCTCTACTGCGCCGACGAAACCGGGCAAGGGTAGTGTCAGAGAAACAGACGAAGCGAGTCCGTCTGGCGGAGCTCTGGCATCGCGTATGGCCATGTTCGGCGGCGAGCGCGAGTCTCCTGGTGCCCGCTTAGTAAAGTCGCCAGTGGTTGTAAAGCACAGCTCTGCTGCGAAGGCACCAGTTTTCGCGCATCGTGCGAACCTGGGGGCGAGGGAAGGTGAAGCGGCCGGTTCCGCAGAACAAGTGGAAGGTGGTGAAGATGAGGGCGACGAAACTGCCGCTGCAAAAGACGTCGAAGACAGATCTTCGGTATCATCTTCGGGAGGCGTCGTGGCAGCGCGACTAAAAATGTTTGGCGGGGGTTCAAGAGCATCGTCCCCTGAGACACCGAAAGCGCCAGCAGGGCTGACGCACGGAATTTACCACGACACGTCCGCCGCGGCGCTTCTCACAGCGACAAAGCAGGCAAAAGCGGACCACAACGTCCCGAAGCCACAGCGGATTCTGGGTACGCGCGCCACGGTGCAAGGATCCGGCCCCGACGCGTCCAGATTTCCTCGAGATAAAGCATCAGCGGCCCCTCCTGGGATTGTTGCAAAGCAGAAGGAACCGGCTCGAAAGTCGGCCGCTAGTATGCGGCCAGAACCCCCACCCCGACCACTTTCGCAGGACCCGGCGCGCCGTGCTGCTATGGCTACGCGGATGCCCCCACCCCCGCGCCCGGCGGACGGTGCTGCGGAATCGCAGCCAAAGCGAAAAAGCGTGGTCGAGCACCTCAAGCCGTCGCACTCACGCATATCGGAAATGCTCAGCCAGGGATCGTGGTCCTCCTCACCCTCAGCAAGCCAAGCATCATCCCCTGCCCACAATGCGTCGAAAAAGGAAAACCCAGCACGCCTGGCCCCTGACCAAGTTCAAGCCCAGGACGGCCTCCAGGCGCCGAAAGCGAAACTGCCCTCGTCGCCACCTGCGAGTCGCCGGTTTCTGACGTCCACACCGACGGGATCGTCCAGCAACAGCCCGGACTCCACACGCCGCTCGAGAGCAGCGGGCCGCGCGGCCTTCTTTCTCCAGGAGAACGGACCGGCGAGGTTTCTGCTGATGCAGACATTTCTGCAGTGGAAGATCCGACACAAGACTCGAAAGCTGACTCCGGCACGAGGGGTCGTCGCGACATCGTCGTCGGGAGAGGAAGGGGCGGGGCGAGGGGAGCATGGTGGCCCGACCGCACTCAGCGCGAAATCGAAAGCGAAGGTTGTTTCTGCAGGAGGCGCGGCAACCGAGAAAACCGTGCAGGAGCACGAGACGGAGCCGGCTTTCGTTAAAAGACAGGTCGAACAGCTCGAACCCCAGAACGTTGCACCACAATCTGCCACTACAACCACGACGGCTGCGACCGGGCAGTCCACACAAGCCATCCCTGAACTTCGGAGGATCAAGTTGAAGTCTCCGTCTCAACGACCTCCCGAGGTGCCACACGAGAGGAGGGTCACCGCTTTTGGCACCAAAGCCCACCCCGGCGGGAAGCAGAAAGCCAAGGCTGCTGCCGAGACCGAAATAAAAGCGAAGGCCACGACGAGTACTGTGCCAGTTCTGAATGACGGGACCGCGGCGGCGCACATCGGCTTGCACGTCTCGGCGAGCGACTCGGCGTCAAGGGCAATGCACGGTGCGACGCGGCCACTCCGGAGAGACATGCAGGAACCGGCTTTGAGCAGTGTGCCGCTGTTTCATTCCGCCGAAGGTGGGGAACAAGAAGGGAGCGCGGAGGAGGATGTGGACGATGCAGGCGTATCGGAAGATTCAGCGGAAGACGCCAGCGGTCCCACACCCAGCACGATTCAACTAGCGTCGGTGAGATCTCAGGGTATTGCAGGGAGCACCGCTGCTGCACCAAAAACCCAGTCGCCATATTTTTCCGCGGCCCTTGGCCCCCTCGCGCTCGCACGACAAAGACCTTCTGCGGATGAAGCCGCGGGCAACGTCGAGAAAGCCGGTTCGTTTAGCAAGGCTTCATCCTCCACCTCGGACCACGAGGACGGGGCGGTGTTGGACCTGAAAGCGAAGCGCCTTGCGTCCTCTTTGCTGAACTCAGACGCTACGACGAATACGGTCACGATCAGTCTGGGGGAGCGACATAATATGTCTCCGCAAGTTTCTATCCCGCCAGGTGAAGTAATAGTAAGCGCAAGCCGGCAGCGGCACGATCACGAAGCGGCAGCGGCTAGCGCGTCGTCGTCGTCGTCGTCGTCAGAACAGGTCGAGGTCGATCTACTTGATCTTGACTCTGAGGGAAACTCGGAAGGCCGGCCGAACGCGGAAATGCGACATGAAGAGCAACAAAATACAGTAGCGCTGGACGCGCGCTCGTTACGTGCCAACGCGAAGGCGAACTGGACGGAAATGCGTGCGGCCGCGGAGAGAAAGAATCAGCTTGCATCACAAGACGAACCGCTCCTGGCGGCCGCACAAAACATCACCGCGTCTTCCCGGCCAGACTTCACGGTAGAGCTTGGCGACGTGCACCTCAACGTGACCAAAGGTGTTGGCGTGCAGAAGAGGTCCCTCATAGGCAGGAAAGCGCAGCCTTCGAAAGTGGCCAAAAGCAGCGATAACATCAGCGCGACGGGTTCAGCACAACAGGGCGTACGACACCAGCTCGCACCTGCAGCCACTGCTGCCGCAGCCAAAATCGCTACCTCACCGTCGTACACGGACGGCGTTGACAGTGATGCGTCTGACTCTCTAAATCGTGCCGTGAGTCTGGGGGACAAGATACCCTTGGCTCCGAAAGCCAGGGGTGATCCGGGGACGCCACCACAGCTCGCGTCCTCATCGCCGAATAAAGCAGCGCCTGATTTTCATCTTCATGATGCGGGTATAGCCCGGAGCGGGACCGCTAGCTCTTCGGAAAGCGACGAGCACAGCAGTCCGAAGAAGACCAGTTCTGTCGCACAACAGCTAGGGCACCACGTGCGGCACGGTCGGCACGTTTCCCACGTCCACAATCTGCACTCCCACATGCACCAGCGCGAGCAAGAGAAGCAGAAAACCGAAGAGCAGAAGGAGCAGTGGCGCAAGGAACATCGGCGGAAGTACCGCGCGAAGTACGTGCAAGACTCGGTCACCGGCGAGGTACACGAAACGCTGCTGTCGACATCGGACGAGGGGGCGGGGGATAGTGCTGACGACGTGACTATCGACAAGGAAACGATGAAGAAGTACGTGACTGAGGCGCCGACGCGAAGTCTCCACGCTGCTACTCTTCACGCGGTGCGGGAACAAGTTGCGGCCCATCTGGATAGGCACGAGGAACTTCACGGGTCGCCGGGTCAACGTCAAGAGGCTGCGGACGCTGCGTCTCGGAAGAGCGTTCAAAAACCTGCGGAAACGGGCAGCGTGACTCCTCCGGCAGAGACTCCTCCTTCGAAGGAGAGAAAATCGGTGTCCTTCGGCGTGGATATGGTTACGGAAGAAAATATTTTCGAGGTGGCCCAGAAACGCGTCAGCCAGGAGATTGCGAGGAAGGAAAAGAAGCGGAAACGAAAGGAACGGCGTTCCGCGTTGGACTCTTCGCCGATGCGTGACTCGAGCAAAGAGAAGCGCGAAAGTGTAATTCCTGAGTCGTCGTCGGCCTCCTTGTGGTCCTCGTCGGCAGCGGCCGCCCCGGACATAAATTACATGACTTCGGCTGATGCGGGGGAAAAAACCACCACGCGCCGTTCGACGAAACCAGAGCCGGAAGAGGGCAAAAAGACCAAGGAAAAGAAAGAAAAGAAACGGGAAAAAAAAGAAAAAAAGGATCTTAAAGCTGATCCGAGAAATACTGCAGCACCGACCTCCGAAGCGATGTCGCCCCAGGAGTTGCTCGTGGTGTCTGCGATGAAAGGGGCGGCAGGTGTAGCTGCCGCTGGTGGTGCGTCTCCTGCTCGCGTGAGCTTCGGGACGGAGGAGCAACACGAAATTCCTGGCCGCAATTCTCGACCGGGTCTTTTCGACTTCGCGCCCGCAGTTCGGAGTAAAAGTCAGCAGTCGAGCTCGAGCACCCCAACCATATTCTATTCCGAAGAGGACATCAAGCGCCTGGTGCAAAAGGAAGACACCAGCGTAATCGACGCACCGGATTCCCCTCTCTTCAAGACCGTAAGTGTAGCGGACTCCCTCGCGGACAGAAAGCGATCGTGGCCGGCGACGAAGGCGCCGCTCAAATTCCTCAAACCGGGTGACATTTTGATGAGGAGCAATGTAGTTACCTCCTCTGCACCTGGACCTGCCTCTGGAGATGCTCCACAAGCACAAAAACCTGAAGATGAAGAAAATCACTTGTGGATGAAGCAAGCAGTCGGTCCTCAAGAAGCGGCTCAAGAAGCGCCGCCGCCGATGGTGACCGCGAAAGATGGAGCGGTCGCTACAGCAACTGCAGCACAAAAATCGTCGGCTGCGAAGAAAAGCAAAAGCGCTAGTAAAGAAACCAGAGGCGCCAGCGGAGCAAAGGGTGCGCTTGAGAACGGAAAGACTGGCAGCCGTAGCGGCAAAGGGAGAACAAGAGGTTCTGCGTCAGCGAATGACGCATCATCACCG
>RXOD01004115.1:0-28382 GCA_005223375.1 Amoebophrya sp. AT5.2
TTGATGACGGTATGCTCTACCTCGACAACGACCACCACCACAACGACAACCACGACTTTGAACGTCTGCCACACGAGCGCGCGGAATCCGTGCGGGGAAACGTCTCCTCTGTTGCCAGCGCACGGCTGCACGAACGGCGACAACACGTATCACTGCGCCTGCGCCAGTGGCTACGAGGAAGTTTTCGCCCCCTACGATCCCGATGTGCACGGACCAACGCACCTGCCTTCCGAAAACTCGTATCCGCTGTGTGCTGACGTGGACGACTGCAAGAACGACCCCTGCGGCCCAGCGAAGGACAACAACGCTTGTGTGAACCTCATGGGGATGGGGCACCGGTGCGGCTGCGGCGCGGGGTACAAATTGGCGCTGAACCCGGCAAACGGCGCCGAGACTTGCGTTCGGGTCGACGAGTGCGCGAACAACCCGTGCGGTCCGGCGGGCTTCAGCGTCCGGCAGCAGATCCAGCTTCAGCACGTCTGCTCGCGCGACGCGAACAGCCCGCCGGGCGCGTGGGAATGTAGTTGCGCCAGCGGGTATCGGTCGACAGGCGGGAGTACGCCGATGTGCGAGGAGGTCGACGAATGCGACGAAAACTCCGCTCCGTGCGGGCCGAGCCCGCCGAATCGGTGCTACGATCTGGTGGACGGGTACACGTGCCAGTGCAGCGGCGCGATGCTGTTCGAGACGCAGTGGAGAACCCCGAAACTGCTTCTGCAAGAGCGTCGCCGCGGCCTCAAAGAGCGCCCCACCTCCAAAGTCGCCGCGACGGCTCAGTTCGCTGAGAGTCAGAGCGGTGGCTCCACGGCTTCAACACGCCGCGCGCATCGTCGGAAGCCCCGAAAGCATCGGCGCAGAAGGCAGACAGCACTGCCTCGCGCGAACGATTTCGTGCAGATGGATTCAGCATCGTTTCCGGAGGATTCGATGCCTGATGCGACGACCCGCAGCATGTTTGGCTTAGGGAGCATTTTTGCGACCACCAGAGGAAGCACTAGCGAAGACCAAGACGCGTCCACCTCTACTTCTTTTGCGCGCGCGGCAACGTCAGCGGAATATCGGTTGCGGACGCGGTTCGAGCTTTCCCCCTCCCCAGGTCAAGAAGAAGTTCGGCGGTCGCTTACGCCTCAGTGCGACGACCCTGCGTACGCTGATCCGCTCTTTCCGTTCCGCTTCGTTGGCTGCTCCAACTCGTGGAACGGGCTCCCGTGCCATCGCCTCGTCGAGTTTTTCGGCGACTCGCACGGGTACACGATCCACCACCAGGATGATCTCCGGCGGCGTTGCCACACCACTTGCTGTGCGGTTCCCGAGTACAGCAACCACCCCGACAATGACTGCGCTGCTTGTCCCTCGTCCGGGTCTTCGCCCGCCCCTACGGGCACGGAGCTGTCCACGAAAACCTTCTTTCGCGGATGCGCGCACGGCAACTGGCAGTGCGCGGACGGGATCGCGTACAGGCGCATGACGCCAGACGGCGGGTCGCGGCGAAGCTACCGCGACGCGGAAATGACCTGCCGTGAGATCGGAGCGACGCTGGCCATGGTGCGGACAGAGGACCAGGCGGACATCTTGACGAGCTTCAGCGAGGAGGAGTGGAACGGCCAGCAGAGCGCGGAGAGCAGCTCGTCCTCTCCCTCCCCGCCCGCTGGCGCTGCAGGTTCGGCGGGGCCGGCTTCGAAGTCACCTCCTGTGATCCCTCGACAGCGTGCGTTAGGAACGACTGCGACCGACTCCACGACGCGTTTCACGGTCGCCAGCAAGACCGAAAACGGCGGGGATTACAGGGAA
Organism: Amoebophrya sp. AT5.2; assembly: GCA_005223375.1. Classification (NCBI taxonomy): domain Eukaryota; class Dinophyceae; order Syndiniales; family Amoebophryaceae; genus Amoebophrya; species Amoebophrya sp. AT5.2. The sequence continues at coordinate 1,792 of RXOD01004115.1, forward strand.
GCAACTTGCCCGCCGGGCTGGCGCGTGGTCGGTGGGGGGTGCGAGGCGCGCGGCAACAACAACAGCAAGGGCCCGTTCCCGCAGTCGATTCCCTTCGGCGACCCGGACGGCCTTAATGGCGGCTGGAAATGCGGGGGCGGCGGGTCCAACAAGCGCGCCTACGTGTTTTGCTCCGACGACGTGCCCGTGACCCTCCGCGAAGCGGAAGGCGGGGAGTGGACCACGGCGAGTTGCGAAGCGGGGGAGCAGGTGCTGGGCGGCGGGTGCGAGGCGCTGACGGACCCGATGCAGGTCGCGCGCAGCTCCAAGGAGGCGAGCGAAAACGGGTGGAAATGCGGGGGGCACGGAACAGACAAAAAGGTGCGGGTGCTGTGCACGCCAGACTGGATTCCGATCGAGGTCAAGGAGGCGTCGAACGGCGACTCGACGGAGGCAACCTGCGACAGCACGCCCGACAACCAGAAACAGGTGATCGGTGGCGGTTGCGACGCGACAATCGCGCCGCCCTTCCTGTTTTGGGCGATGAGGCCCGACGCGAATGCGCGCAGTTTCACGTGCGAGGGCAACGGCGGAGATAAGACCACGCAGGCGATTTGCTTCCCGCAGGGTGACGTAAGCCTGCCGGCCGGAGCGGCCGCTTCCAGTTCCTCCTCGTCGATGGGACCTCCCGACCCTACTGCCGCGTCTACTTCTACAGCAGACCCAACTTCGGGTGGAGGTTCTTCGAGCAGCTCGTCCCCACCTGCAGCTGCTCCGAAGGAGCCGGCGACGACACCAACGCCGACCAGCACGCCGACGCCGACTACTTCTACGACGACAGCGCCGATCACCGCAATGTGGATCGGGCTGCGCGCCACGGGTAGTCGCAGCGAGAACTGGATCTGGCAGGCGACGGGCGAGCGAGCGCGCAGGTATCCGGGCGATGTCGACTCCGATGCGGCTGCCAATGCTGGAGGCGGAGCAACTTCATCTACTCCCCCTCCCGCCGCGGCAGCGCACGTGCGGTGGGCACCGGATGAGCCCGTCGGCTATTTTCATCCGACCAACGACAACTTCGCGCGGCGCTGCGCCGGCGTGGGGCCGGACGGGAGTTGGCGAACTTTCGACTGCGGGTTGGCGGAGCTGCCTTTCGTTTGCAGTGTACAGTACGATGCGAGTGTACTCGGGATGTTACTGGACGGCGAGACCATGCCCGCGACGGACCAACTGCCCGCGGGCGTGTCGCAGCGTGCCTACCTCACCCGGTACCCATCGGCCGAGGTGTGCACTTTTGCCGAAAACGGCTACAGCGACATTCCGGCTGCGTATTTGTCCCAGCAACCGCCCCCGCAGATGCTAGAGGCGTGGCACTTGCCCACGCCGTGCCTGAAGTACAGCGAGGAGCTGTACTTCCAGGTGGTGGAGTGCAGCGGGGGGGAGCTGGCGACAGAGACGACGCCGGATTTGCTGTCGAACGGGATGCAAAGGTTTGCGCGCACAACGTACCGCTGGTTCTGGGACGACAAGTGCGCAGAGCGCGTCACCGAGAGCGTGGCGCTCGGCGAGCAGGAGCGGAAAAACGGCTACTGCCAAAAACTGGGCTCGCACTTCGGGTACACGGAGCTGTCGCCAGCTGCTCAAGGCGACACGCTGTTCGCGTCGCAGGTCTGCGAGACGGCCGCCACGCGGAAAGCTCGCGACCAGGCACTGGCGAACGGCGTGACCTCGCCGCCGGAAGGGAGCTACCCGACGACGCGCGAGCCGACCTGTGCGTGCCGCAGCGGTTACCAACTGCGTCCGGGTCCGCCGCCGGGGTCGTCCGCGGTCTGCGAAAACATCGACGACTGCGCGGGCCGCCCGTGCGGGCCGTTGGTTCCGGCCGATGCCTGCGTCGACAGCCTCGGCGGGCACGAGTGTCACTGCCCGAACAATTTTGAGCACGTCATGCAGTACGACGAAAGCCTCGGAAGGAGCAACGCGACGTGCGTGTCCCGCGACAGCTGCCAGTTCCGCGGCGGCCAGCGGTGCCGGGTGACAGATACCGCCAGCGGTGAAGCAACGGGTAATCTCTGCATTGATGAAAACGAGGGCGCGTCGTACAGCTGCGAATGCAGTTCCGCCAATGGCTACACCCGCAGCGAGCACGACGACGACGGTCGCGACACGTGCGAGCTAACCGCCAACCAGTGCGCACAGAAGTGCCTGTGGCAGGAGATGCAGCGCGAGTCGCTTCATTTCGCGATGGCATCGTTCGTACCGGGCGGCTGGCTGCACGCCGCGCAAATGACCTCCACCGGCGAATACCTGCACGCGGCGGCTGACGACCTGCTGCTGCGTGGGTGCGCGGCCGCCCTGAACGCAGAGAATGTCACGCGGGTAACGAGCAGCAGTTTCGGACTCTTTCCGGTGTCGGAAGGAAAAATCGCCGCAAAAGCAGCGTCGACCCGGTATTTCTGCTGCGGGCTGTACCAGCGCTTCCTCGGTTGTGCCGACGCGCGGTGCGGAGTCACGACAACCTTTTCGCAGCACTTTCGGGAATACTGCCAAACGCCCACCACCGCGGTGGACTCCGGCGCACTGACGGAGGCGGTGACCATTTCTGGGCAGGTCGTGTTGGAATTTCCTTCGGATGCGAACAAGCGCGACTTTTTCCGCGACCAGGTCGTGCACGGTGGTCTGCTGGACCGCCTTCGGGTGGCGTTCATCAATCGTGTGGACGTTTTGTCGGGCGGCCCTCTGTCGCAGTACATTGCGGCCGACGAGCTGCAGCAAAACACGGAGAAGCTCGACGTATGGCTGTCCGCGACGAATCGCTCGCTCGCGGCCAGGAGTCATGTCGACGAGGCGAGATTGTGGACGCACTACGTGACGAATGCACAACAGGGGAAGCAGAATAGCAGAAGCAGAACAAATCGGAGGAAGACGAGTACTAGAAGAGCGTTAACACTGGCAGGCAGTACGTACGTCCGCGAGATGCCGGATGCGGAAAACTTGGGTTGCGAAGAAGCCGCACGAATTCCGCTTCCGTGTGGCGGGTGTGGACCGGGGTATGGAGATGTGGAGAAGTGCAAAGAGCACTGCGACGAGTATTCGCATTGCACCCAAATCGTGTTCTTCCTGGACGACGGCTGCCGGGCCTACAGCAGCTGCGACAGCCCGGTTACGTTCGGGGGAGGCGTCGGTACACACATCTACAGGCGGGAAATCGCTTCGACGGAACCACCGTCAAGTGAGCCACCGACAAGCGAGCCAGCAACAAGTGAGCCGCCGACAAGCGAGCCAGCAACAAGTGAGCCTCCGACAAGCGAGCCAGCAACAAGTGAGCCGCCGACAAGCGAGCCAGCAACAAGTGAGCCGCCGACTACAAGCGAGCCGCCGGATTTGTCTTCAGAGCCGCCGTCTACGCCGCCAGCAGGAATGCCGATCACGAATTCTCCACCCGGATCATCAGCGAACGAGGAATCATCCTCAGGACCCCCAGCACCTGCGAGCTCTTCCACCGAAGAACCGCCTACTTCTGCTGGGACCGCTCCTACGACAACGACGCACCATCCGAAGGCGGCGGCAGTTTCGGTTGTCACTTCCACGCCGGTCCCGCCGACCACCTCATCCTCTGCCGCGCAGCCGCCGCTCCTGAACGTCGGGACCAGTTACCCTACGGAGTTTGACAAGCAAATCACAATACGTTTCACGATGGGTCCGTTCAAAAAGGCCGCAGTACTGAACGAGGGCGCAACAGACGTGTTTGCACAGGTGCTCCACGAAGCGAACTGGGGGGTGACCCAACTTGTGCACAGTTGGATGTTCGGACAGTACACACGCGGCTCCCTAGTCCAGGGCATTTGCAACTCGCTTGGCGACCGATTTTTTCCCGCTGAAACACTGCAGGAGCTGGTAAACAACGGGATGCCACCAAACTTCGGTGGGGGGGTTCCGGGCTGCTACGGGGGCTGCGTGGATGGCGACGCGTTCGCCAAGTACCTGAACGCCGCGGTCGGGGGCAGCGGCTGTGCTTCGAGGGAGGATGCGTGCGCCTGCCTCGTGGGGGTCGGCGCGTGTTCGTACCTCAGCGTGGCGCTGGTGTGCCCGACGAGCTGTGCGGGAAATGGGCCGTGGGCGACGTGTGCGCAGCAATCCAACAGCAGGAGTAGGAGAGAGCTGTACGATACGAGAGGTCCTGAAGATGGGGGGAGCAATTGGGAAGGGTCGGCTGCGAGAGCGTTACGTACGGTTCTCGGCGTGGATCCATCGCTCGAAGGCGCCGAAAGGGAAATGCAGCGACGTCTGACTGCCACAACTAGCGGCCCCGGGGACAACGACAACGCGCGCGTCTTCGAAACGTCCAAGGCAGGTGCAACCGACTGGCAGCTGACGTACGAGCACCAGGCGGTAGCTGACTCGTCAACGAATGTGCCCGTTGACCGCACTTCCGTTGATCTCCCTAGCGTGATCTCGAGCTTCCCAACCAGCAAAGAAGCCCCTCTCAACTTGTTCACAACCAGTTCCACGACGGTACCACCAACCACGACAACTCCACCCCCAGCGTCGAGCAATAGCGATGGCGGCGACACCAGCAGCCTCACGCAGGTGTTTTCGCCCCACGAAACGCTGCCGGAGGCGCGCGGTGAGACCTCCTCGGCATCTGCGGCCCTGAATGCACGGATGCGCGGGTTGGACGACGAACTGATTGACGTTTTTGAACAAGCACTGCTGGACGTTGCGAACGAAGAGGGGAGTTCGTCTTTGCTTGGCCAAGTATCTGTCCGGAGTGCGGCGGAGGTTCTCGCACAAGCAAACCCAGCCACGTTTGAGCAGCCGCTGCCCACCGCCGACTGGGAGCAGGTTCTCGCCACGTTCAACGCGCCCCTTCCGCCGAAATCTGGCAACCCAGCACTGCCCCGCGTATCGTTAACGTCGAGCTTCCACACGGAATACATGCTGCCCGGCTGCGACCCGCTACTCTCCACCGACGCGACGTCGGAAGACGTCCAAGCCTTCCTCCAGGAAGAGCTGCGCGACAACTTGAACATCGAGACGGGCCTGCTCGATTTGGAGGGTTTTTTCCCGTTCGCCTCTTGCCTGATGCGAAAGGCTGGCTCGCACCAGTTCAAGATACCGTTCTTCGGCGCGGATTGCGCACCGATTGCGTGCAAAGATGCCGTGCTGTACACGCCGCGGGACCCGACAGCGACGAACGCGTTTGTGTGCGACCCAGTTGTAGGGAGGTTTGTGTTCGACGGTGCGGGCTGCAAAGTGATGCTGGGCGATCTTGATTTGAGCGAAGACGACGCCTCCTCTTCCGACGGCACGGCGCAGCCGTCGGTAACGTTCGCGGTGTGGACGAATCCGCTGGCAGCGGCAAGAACCAGGAGACGATCGATGGAAAGCGGAAGACAGCTGTCGGCGACAGCAACAACGACGACATCGCCATCCGCCCTGATCACGGACGACACCGAAATCGCTTACTCCGTGACCTTGGCCGACGGGACGACCACCCGGGAGTTCACGTCCGCCGAGGTCACCCCGTACTTGGCGCACGAGAAGTCCATCTTCACGCAGGGGCTGGTCGCGCAGGCCAAAATCAAGGGCTGCACCGTCCCCGAGTTCACCCCGGGGACGGCGTTTGCGGAAGTGCGGGCGATCAACGGCGCGTGGGAGAACCGAAACTTCGCCGAGAACCAGATGTGCGTCGCGGCGCGCAGTTGTGCGACGACCGCTGCGGCGGGAAACAGCAACGTGCCGCGACTGCTGTCCACCGCCTGCGCCGCGCAGAGCGCGAGCGGCTCCGTGTGCGCGTTTGCGTGCGACGGCGGCCACCTGCAGGGCACGACGGAGGACCGTTCGCTGGTGCTGGGTGCGGGGTTGGACGCGGGCGGCGCGAACGCGTACGGGAGCGTGAACGCGAGCAACAAGACCAGACTGGCCACGGTCACACGGAAGTGCTACGACGGCAACTTTTATTCCATCCCAGCGTACGAAAGCTACGCCAACAACCGGTTCTACCCGACGCGGAGCGACACGACGATGACGGACGTGACGAAGATCCAGGCGAACGTGTTTCCGCTGTGCGCCGCCGGCAGTGGGGTGAAAGTCACCGAGGTACTCACGGTGAAGGCGAGCCTGAACTTCAACCTGGAGGAAGACTGGTTCGCGATGTTCAAGAGCAGTTCGTCCTCGGACACCGCGACCGTTACGACCAGCAGCGGGGAAGTGGTCACGACCACGAGGGCGCCCATCGTCCTCGTGGAGGGGGTCACGCTGCCCCCGCCGCCAGAGATCACGCGGGAGGAGCTCGAGGAGAAGTTCGTGCAGAGCGGCGATCGGGCCGCGACGCCGGACGAGAAGGAGAAAGCGGAGATCCTTTGGTCGCAACTGGACACGATGGCGTACGCGATTCGACAAAGCCTGGGCGCCGGCGCGATCGGCAATACAGACACGCTGCACCTGAAAACGTTTACACTGAACGGTGTCCTACAGGTGCGCGTGGACTACTACGGACGGAGGAGACGTCTTTCTCTTTCAGAAGTTTCGTCCTCTTTTCCACGCCTTCTGTCGACTGCGACGGCGCTGAAGTACGACTTTGAGGTGAAGCTTACCGGTGACGACGCGGCGACGAAGGCCGATGCTGCGAACACGGTCTTGGCGGAGCAGGAGGCGACGGCGGGCGGAGGAGCATCAAACGCCACGGTGACCGTTTCGCCGCTCGCCGAGCTCTTTGAGAGCAAATTTCGGGCACAATTCGACGCTGGCCACGTGGATGCGGTCGCCACGCGGAGCGAGCGCCCGAGTTTGATCTTGGTGGAGGATCCCAGCTGGGCCGTTTCGCCGTACGCTCCGTGCTCGAACAGCTGCGGCAAAGGCAGGATGTCCCGGGACGTGACCTGCTACGTGCCCGAGTCGGCGCTGACGGACCAGTGCCCACCGGCGGCGAGGCCGTCCACCTCGGCCGAGTGCGAGGACTTCACCGGCTGTCCGTTTATGTGGGACTGCCCGCTGGGTCCGACCTTCCCACTGGCGGATTGCGATTTGCAGTTCAACGCGGGAGCGGGAATCACGGGGTTGCTGTGTCTGCTGCTCACGATTTACGTGTACCGGGGGTGCCGAAAGCCGAAAAAGGGCGCCGTGCGGCTGGACGTCGGCGAGGGGAAAAAGCAGGAAGCGGCCAAGTGGAAGATGGTGTACGACCACGACACCGGGAAGACAAAAATCGTTTGGGACACAGCGAACGCAGCGAAGGCGCTGGACGTTATCGAAGGCGAACCCGTCTTCGAGGGGGACAAAAAGAAAAGACTCTCCGGGGTGAGCAGTACTTTGTCCCCGGACGGCACCGGCAGAGTGCTCGACATTGCCGACTCGCCGCCGAGAGACGAGACAGAGGAAGATATTGCTGAAAACACTAGAGGCGCAACAACTGCGACGAGTGACATCTTCCTTGTTCATCTTGCAAATAATCCGCGCAGCACGACTCGTCCTCCTGGGAACAACAAGAGCCCGAGGGCGTCACTGAAAGATGCGGACCCGCCTCCGGAGTGCTTCGCCCCGGGCGAGCGGGTCGAGTACTGGTCGGAGACGTACAACACCTTCCTTCCCGGGACCATGGTCAGCCTAAACGCCAAGGTGAACACTTTGTCTCTTCGATTGCTCGGCAAGCAACTGCGGAACAACGTGCGGTGGGACCAGATCCGGTTGCCGCTGCGGAAGGGCGAGGAGTGCGACTTCTACATGGACGAAACCGTGAAGTGGACGGACATGAACGCGACGATCAGTGAGCGCATGCGCGGAGCGTCTGGGTACAAGCTGACCGCACGGAGAAGAATTTTCCGCGTCGAGGCGAACGAGGTGCGGCGCAAGTTTGCGGTGGGACAAAAAGTCCTCGTGCTGTTGTACAGAAAGTGGCAGGAAGGTGTGGTGAAAGAAGTGGCGGACGAGTTCCGCGGCGACCACAGGAAGAGGAAAGTCGAGCTCAAGCAGGGCGGATCATCGGGAGCGTATTTTTTGAGTGTGCCTGGTGGAGGTGGGGAGGCAGAGGGCGCTCCTGCTTCCGGAACTGCAGGCGGTCCTCGACGCAACAGCTGGATGAGTGGCGCCGCGCGTCACCACAAAAACTTTCTGAAGAAGCAAGGCAGGAGCAGTGGGCAGATGAACCGCGAGGAAACCGAATTCCGGTTGTTTGACGAGGACGACTTGTCGCTGCCGCTGGGCCTGCACTTCACGAAGAAGTGGGAAGTGAGCCGCGTGGACATCGGCACGCAGGCGGATTTGCTGCACGTTCAGGCCGGCTGGACGATGGTTATGTTCGGGGGGGAACCCGTGAAAGCGGTGGACCGCTTCGCGGAATTTCGCGGCGAGAAGGGGTTTGATTTGCGAGCGGCTTTGGGGGAGATGCGCAGAAAACTGCAGCGCACAGTGATGATTGAGTGGCAAACCTCGAGTCCGGGGGAAAATGAGGGGGGCTATTCAAGCTCGGCGAGCAGCGCGTCATCGTCAAAAGCGTCCACTCGGACAGGGTCGAAAGAATCGGCCGACGGTACTGCCGCGAACAGAAAAGCCTTCTTGCCACTGGAAGATGCGAAGGCGAAAAACGACGAAACAGAAGGAGCCCCGCAGGGTGGGGGCCGCGCGTTCAAGCAGGAGGCAGCTGCGACGCCAAGAAGCGCACAATTGACACCACGGCCGCCATCAAAAATGCCGACCAGGGGAAAGTTTTTGGCTGTGTCCCGATGGATGTCGGGCGCAGCGAAGAAAAAGGAAGACACCGGACCGGAACAAGCCTCGTCAAAGGTGAATGCGCGAAAAGGGAGTCGAGAAATCGTCGCCGAGCAAACGCCAAACGTCAGTCCAGCAAGGTACTTTCTGTTTGTCCTAGTACCTCCTCCGGGAGATGTAGAAGATGTTTAGTACTGTATATCAGTTCAACATGCTCGTCGATGTGACGCGACGCCGAATCAAAATCCTACTACCAGAAAATCCGCGTCGGCCCTGAGTGTCCCAGAAGACGACGACGAGGAGATCGAAAAGCCTCGGCCCGATCTGTTGGAGGGAATGTTCGGCGAGCGCATTCTAGTGACACTTTCCTCCTCCACCGCCGACCGCGGAACCGATAGTTCGGAGACGCTGTGGGTGAATCCCCGCGAAGTGCAGATTCTGCCGGTAGCGATCGCCGAGACGAAGGCCCGCGACTTTATGTCCGTCAAGCACAACGCGTTGCTAGCTTTACCAGATTTCCACGGCGGGCTCGACATGATCGTACCCAGACCCACCACCTCCGGAACCCGCACGAGTAAGCGAAAAAGCAAGGAAGAAAGAAAAGTGTCGATGATGCTCCCGACCACACCACAACGCAACACTGAACGAGGCGCGGAGGATCAGGACGAGCAGAAAAGAATATCCCCATCAAGCAGTGCGGGTGCGCCGAGTCCGCGGCCGCTGGCGCTGACGGTAGGAGGAGACACGAGTCCGGATGTGAAGGACAATGAGAGCTCGGACTCCCCCAGTCACCCCTCGTCAGACGGCGACGGGAGCTTCGATGCCGACCACGACGCAGAGCGGAAGCTGGAAGTGCTTGACACGGAGGACATAGACATTCAGGTGGACACTCTAGCCCTTGAAGACGGACCGGGCGGTGACAATGGCGACGACGATGAGGAGCAAGAAGAGTTCGAAGTTTAGATCGCCCGATGCCGATGCGGTTGCAGAGTCCGCACACGCACTTGCAGTTGCACTTCCACTTCATCTAACACAATTAATAGCACGCAGGGGGCGGGGAGCAGGAGTTCTCAGAGGAGAAAGTCCACCAAGATGGGTAAAAAAAAGCAAAGACGTAGACGACCGAGACGAGCAAAACTCCAAGTAAACTCGTGAAGAAAAAGAAAAGAGAAACAGATGCTGTTAGTATACTGAAAGAAACTGATTCCTATCAATACTTCAAGCCGATCTACAGTCAGATACGATACGAATCAATACGACCGGCGCATGATCAACAGAAAGCAGACTCGCTGTGTATGGTTCCGGATCGATTGGTGAGCATAGATGGATCGAGTATTCCCGCTGTGATTTTCAGAATGCACGGCGAAAAGCAAGGTTTTGCCAACTTGTTTTTGACGTACTATGTATTTCTGCGAACCGTACGGTACACCCCAAGGAAGACGCCGGCACATTCACGCTATAACCCATGAAGATGAACGAACATGGATTTCTGAACAGACATAAGTCGTGCATGCACAGAACAAGAACTGAGCATAGATCATGAACAGAAGCAAAAAAAGTCACGGATGGAGATTGATGCAGGCCGCCGCTAAACCGAAAGCACGTCGCAATTGTGCAGCTGCAGTCAGGTGACGGTTACAATTTTTCAAGAGCTCGCGCCCTCACACATCGGACTGCTTCGTCTCCATGAGATCCTGATCGGTGCCCTTTCGAAATGAGCAGATCCCGATGCATTCAACATTTGCGGTACGTGTAGATCGAAACAAAGCTTTTACAAATTTCGGTCTCAGACGAGCTGCGTCCGTGCTGTGGTAAACCGCCTTACTTTCTGAGACGATTGCACACAGGTACACAGTGAAAAAACAAAAAGGAGAAGTCATAATACCTCTGTCGGGTGTCAGACTTCAGTTTCCAAACTTCGATTTCGATTCAGTCTCAGGCCTTATATTTCGCGAGTTCAGTTTTCGGGAACGGAGTAGTATCGCCGCCACGAACGCAATAGCATCTTCACAACACTCGTCGCGTAGTCCGCCCAAGTTAGCAGATAAGATACAGTAGTGAGAATGACGCGCACGCGACCACTTGCGGTTCATGAGCCACCAGAAGAGGCGGGAAACGAAGCCGAGGCACAGTTGCCGCCCTGGGGCACGGAGCTCGGGCGTTTGGTCAAAGAGGATGCGGCGCTTGGTCCGAGCGAGTACTTTGACAAGCTCGTTGCGAAGTTTCCAGACCTCACCAAGGCTCAAGTGAAGAACCGGCTATCGAAGATCCGCCGCCGTCTGGAGGTACCAACGCCACGCACCCCAAGCACGGTAGCCAGTGAAGCAGATGACGCCGCGACTGAAGCTGATGAGGTTCCTGTAACCGGCCCTGGGTTCCTTTTGTTTGGCGACCGCTCGTCGGACCATGGCGGACAGAACGAGAATAGCACCAAAGACGAGGAAATTTTATCTTGCCCCGACTCTACAATAACTCTCGCTGAAGGCGTGGACTGGGAGATTCGCGAAAGCTGCAGATACGGTGGCCTCGGAGTGTTTGCGACGAAAGACATTCCCGCTGGCGAGGTCGTGCTCCTCGAGCGTGCGCTTTTCGAGGTGAAGCAGAGTTTCGATTTCAAGGCGCTGCAGAGGGAAATCGACACGAAATTTGCGGCGCTGGAAGAAGCGGACAAGGCCGCCGCGTTGGAACTGCACGACTTCAGCGAGGCTTTTTTCGAAGCGGTAGGCCGGGGGAAAATGATCGCCGCGCCCCACCTGTTGCAGTTTTTCGGCAGCATGGCGGACGAGGCGAAGAGAACGCACGACACAAAAATCGACACTGAAAAACACAGAGCTGAGTTCAACCGAACGCTGAAGACGACCCCCGTCGGTATCTTCATGACGAACTCCATCAAATCACCGCGCGACCCGACCATGCAAGGGTTGCTGCTCAAAATGAGCCGCTTCAACTGGAGCTGCGCTCCGAATGCGACCAAGCACCTGCCAAGAAGGGCATCAAAGTCAACAACGAGCGATCTGTACTGCGTCGCGACAGTGCGGCCAATCAAGGCCGGCGAAGAGATCACGGTGCCGCTTGTGAACTGGGACTCGCAGGAAAGCTTCGGAAGCAACTTGATCAGCCGGTGCGCCTCCGAGCGCAAGGAATACATGGAGCAGTGCTTCGGCACCGCATGTTGCTGCGAAGCGTGCGAACCGAGGGTCGAATCTGGCTTGAATCCGACCTGTGCAGTCGTCGTGTCGGACCACTACCGACAGAAGCTGACGATGTTGTTCGATTCCGCGCTCACGGCGGACACGGCAAAGGCGACGCAGAAGAACGCGCGCTGGGGGGCAATAGAAGCGAACGCGCGAACGATTCTGGACCTGATGCGAAAGGAAAACTGGATCGAGCCCGAAGTGGTGCTGCATTTGGCGACGGAAGTGTACGAATGTGCGCTCAAGCTCCCAGTGGACCGCGCGGGCGAAGAAGGGACAAAGTTGGTATTCTGGGCTCGATGCAGATACGAAGCGATGCGCTTTCTGAGCGGGGAATCGGACGAGGGAGCGCAAAAGTGCAAGCGAGATGCGATTTCCTGTAGAGACGCGGTCGCTTGTCTGTCGAAATTGAGCAAGAGGGCATGACAGACACCCCGGCGAAAAATGAAAGTTTGGTAATTGCATGAAATGTATGAGTGAAGCGACAGGTGGGAGATGAACGTCGATGAATCCATCAAGATTGCTAAGCAGAAGTTCATGCTGGTTTTCGCCACGTCTACGTATTATAGAAGCTTCTGCTTGTTCGCTGCCTTCAGTTGTACGTAGCTCAAAAATGGCTATGTTGGCAATGGCAACCTTGCTCGTTATACCGTTCTTTGCTATCGCAGAAGAGGAGAGGACGTGAGAATTTCGAACATGTGAGAGCTTCGGAGTGAGCGAAAAAGTCGACAAAAACAAAAAGGCGCATGCGCATCAAAAACTTCCTTGCACAAAATTGGAATTGAATCAAAATGCGCGATAGCTAACACGAATCAGATGTTTTCAAAAAAGAAAAACGCCGCATGTTGTTGTAGCAGACTCGGTCTTCGCATTTCAGAAAGTCAAAGTACGAACACGAAGGACTGCGACTGGCTGATTTACATTCAATTTCAGTTCATCGTAGTCGTAGACAACTTTTCCCCTCATCTTCCTTTCCATCTCCGAGCAGTAACAGAAGATGGCTCTGTTGATACCGGGCGGCCGCGCGCTAAACTTCGTGGATAGTTTGACAAGCGGCCATGAACGATTCACGTGGTCCGCGTATCAGCTTGTACACGACTTCGTGATTGAACACAAGCAGTATCTCTCCCCCGACGAACTTCAGCCCGTCTTCCGCACTGTTCGAGACAACAAGTCCGACTCGATTCCACCTCCGGCGGAAAGCAACTGCCGCAAGTTTGAGAAAGCGCTCAACTGCACACTCGTCCCTCTGGTGAAGAAGCTCCTGAAGATCCCTGTTGCTGAAGCAAAAAGGAACGCGAACCTGCAGGCGCAGACCAGCATCGACGGATACTTCCTGCTCTGGAAGGTCTGGCTTCTGGACCTGCGACAGGGGCTGTCGTGGCTCGAGTGCCACTTCGGCACCGACATCGCGCAAGAGATCCTGCTTGATTCCGGCGACGCGGTCGTAGCGAAAGAGGACGGGCGTGACCGTGATGTCTTTCAGCATGTGCGCGATGCCATCTCCGGTCATGAACGCGCTGCACATCTCCTTCTGCCTTCCGTCACGCACGAGCTTGCGGAAACGCTTCTCGCCTTTGTGGAGGCGCTTGACGACGTCGAGGACGGTAAAGGCGGTTGTGCGGCTGGGGTGAAACCGACTGACTTGGCCAGTTCGATTGAGATGGCCACGGAGCGACTAACTGGCGGTTTCCTGCAGCTTTTGCGGGAAGGGAGTCTGCGGCTGGCGCTGAAGCTGGATGCACACGTGGGAGATGATGATGACGACGAAGACGTCGAAGTAGCGGACGCGCAGCGAACGCCCCTCTTGCCCGACATTCTGGGCCAGATCGCCTCCACTGTGATTTTGAACAAGCGAAACGGGAACCACGAACGAGCGAGCTTTTTGTCTCTGTTCACGCCGCGCACTCTGCGTGTCTACCACCTTGAAGCGATTGTGCATTGCATTCTCGCCTCCACCGGCGCAAGCGACAGGAAATACGTGGGCGCAGACTGCTTTGCGACGCCAAATCCCAAACGTCGGCGCCGAAATTCTAGTCCCGCGAACGTGGAGCGAGTCGGTGAAAACGAGGAGGATTCCAAACTCCACCTGAGCACACCGCGGCTCACGGCGTCGGCGAGCTTTACCTCATCTTCGCAGTTGTCATCTGCGATGACAACGCCGGCAAGCAGCGCCGGCACAGCTGCTGCGCCATCCAAGCGCCGCTCCTCCAAGGGGGAAACACACGCCATGCGTGCCTTTAATCTGTGCTATCGGATTCTCATGGGCTACTTCAGCGCGAGTGACGATCATGTGCACGAGGACCTTACGGCGATGGAGCGGAAATGCTTGGTCGAAGGCGGCTCCGTCGACGCCGCGGTCGTGGAGGATGTGGCGCGAGGAAGTTCAGGTACGTCTTTCCTTGGATGGAACTACTTTACGAAGTAGAATTCGCTTTCCTTCATGGTCAACAATCTCAAAAATACACGTACAGATGCCTCCCTCTCGCGTGCGCTCGAGATCCTGCAAAGCGACGATGCGATGCGGAAGACGTCGACACACACTGCAGCTTTCCGGCGGAATTTCGTGCTGGTTCTGCTCCAGCGGACGGCGACTTCGAGGACGGCAAGCCAGACTTCAGGAACGCCCAACCGTCAGGAACCTCCTCCAACGTGCGATGTGATTCTCGCTGCGCTTGCATCGGTCTTGTTGCAGAAATCCACCCGCAAAACGACTGAGCACACGAAGCCCGTAGCTTCTGCCACTTCTAGCAGTGGTTGTCTTCTGCAAACGCCACTTGGACGACGGGGCAGGTGCTCCAACGCGTCTTCCCGGTTCGGTTCCGCGCGTAGCACACAGAGCCCAGGGCGCTCATCTGGCTCGTCAGGCGTCACGGGCTCGACGGAACGACGGAAACAAAAGGTCTCCGAGCACGACTTGGCCTCGCTTTTCGGCGTCACTCGCTTCAGCCTTGCTCCGGGGCTGCTGCGCACAGAGACCGCTGCCTCGACGTCGCCGTCTTCAGTTTCAGCAACTACGACTCCGAGACGAAATCGCAACGTCACCAGCAAGCCCGGAGAAGTGCATCGCCTGAGTACGTCGACGTGTAGCGTGACAACAAGCGTAGTGGTCGACGATTCGAAGGTGCTACGCTTTGCGCTCGCAATCCACGGTGTCGTCGACAGCCTCCAGCCGGGCGGATTTTTGCTGTGGGAGACGAAGACTCCGGACTGCTTGCACAATGGCAGGGAACCCGGAAGCGATTCGGCCAATCTGCAGCAAAAGAAGACAGGAGCTACAAAGAAGCGCAGCAGGAAGGTCGTGTTTCTCGACGACGTTGTTGAAAATCTTCACGCGAGCACGCCAGTGCCGTCCGCTGGTCAGTACTTGCAATGGTGCCGCAACGCGGCGGAGCGATTGTGGGTCTCCGGCTTGCAAAGCACCAACCCTGCTCTGCGGCGCGTCAGCGTTGACGCCCTTCGAAAGCGCAAAGTGCACGAAAATCAAGCCCCGACTGCGCTGTTAAAGTCCCTGTTACAGGTCGCAATCAGCGACAGGTCGCAAGCCCCGCTGCGCGAAGCTGCGTTGCGGAGTACAGTTTCGCTTGGGCTTCATCGAGCTGCGAAGGCGAACGAGGACAGCGTCGTGTTCCACGAGATATTACGGAAAAAAGCTCTCCGGGACCCGAACGCGAAGGTCCGTTGTGTTGCTGCGCATGCAGTTGCAGAGACGCTTTTTCAAGTTGACGACGCGGCTGTGTCTCAATCTGATTCCTCCGAGCCGCAAAACCACCAGCGCTTGGACGATGCGTTCGCGTTTCTCTGCGAGCTGCTGCGAAATTTTTTGCGCCATTCTGCCACCGAGGACGCAGCAAGTCAAATTTTACGCGACCAGTGCTTTCCGGCGCTGCTGATGTGTCCGGAGAAATATCTTCGTGAGAAAGGTTCTGCGGAAGCGACTTCGTCCAGACCGATGACGCCGGGCAGTCAAGTCTTTCTCTTTCTCGCCTTGGTCGTGGAACTGCGCTCGCGTTGCGGCCTCGACTACCAGCCGCTCAGTGTAAACTTTCTGATGGAAAAGGTGTTCGCGCAACTGCCCTCTCCGCAAGAGAAACCTCGGCGTCGCGGTAGTGGAACTGGTGTGCAGAGGTCGAACTCGCTCCTTCGGCAGCAGAACGACTCGCCGGTGCAAAATGCAGCGAATAACTGCATCGAGCACTTCGTGCGATGCGTGGGGCGTGGGATGAAAGACTTCGTCGATTGCAGCTGGTTATTCCCGGACTACGCCGTCACGGACGCCCATGGCTACAGCGTCGTCATCGCCTTCTATGGCCTCCAACTGTTGCTTCGCGAACTGGTACAAAATGGGAGCACGAGCAGCGCGAAAAGTATCGTGACCAAGGCGGCTGCGAGCAAGTTGTTTCATTTGTGTATGCAGATGCGATTGCAGGTCGTTACGGAAATGAACGAAGGTACCACGACGCATCCCGTGCGGTTCTTCGAGGTCGCGGCGCTGGCGGTCGAGGTCGAGCGCACAACGAAAGACGAAAACACGTGGAGCATCTTCGACCTTCTCGCCTACCAGTGCTCCTCCACTTCTACAAGCACGACAGCCTCCGGGGGCATGATGTGCGAACCGGCGCAGCAGCTGCTGCGCACTTTCGGCACCTCCGAGAACCTCGCCCGGGCGCTGGAGGACGCCGAGGTGCTCGGAGCCCAGATCCTGCAGATTCTTGCTCACTGCATCTCTCTCGCATCCTTCGCCGCTGAGCAGGAGAAGAGCACCGTGTTGACAGGGTTGCTGCCGTTCTCCAAGTTTCTCGTGGAACATGCAGAGGGGAGCGAAACGGCAAGCGCAGCGGCGAAGCTACTCGGAAGTATCGCGCGCAGGTACGCGAGCTTTTTCGAGGAGTCGGGGCCTTCGTCGATCTCGAAGATGTCGACAGTCGTCACGGCGAACTCGATTGCCGTACCTCCGTCAAGGTACGCCACGTCGCAGGCCTACGTGTTGAAGAACCTTCTCATCGACCAGCATGTTCTAAAAAACTCTGCGCGTTTCGATAGCCCGGAGCCGGTGTCGGACCGAGCGTCGCATGCTGGTGCTGCTGGAACGCTGGTCGCGTTTGACAGCCATAGGGAGAGAACGAATTCTTCCTGGGCGCTGCTGGGAGACCCCGAGAGAGCGCTAGCTGCAGCGTTGGATACGAAGCGACACTTGATGAAAGCTTCCGAACGGATACAGGGTGCTCTGGCTCCAGCGAGCCTGCCCGTGGAGGCACAGGATTTGGTGAAGCGAATCTTCACTCCCGAGCGGTTTCGACGCAGAGCGAGCGCCAATGAAAGTCACAGGCCAGGGCTGCATGACGCGATTCCTGCTTCCGACTGCCAGGACGGGAAGATCGAGAATAGAGACATCTTCATCGACGTCCACACGGCGTCGTGTCCGCCACTTTGCATGCAATCGCAACCCGGCAGCGCAAACGCGAGCGAGCAGAACATTACCCCCGCAAGGAAGCGCAAAACCTCGATCAGTGCCGGCCTCCGGGGGACGCCGTTGCTGGTTTCTTCGGAAGAAAGAAGAACCCTGAGCACGAAACGCACACACACCCTGAAGATTCGCAGGAGCGGAACTATCGATAGCGTCGACGTTGCTGCAGTGCTGCCGGCTTTCGAGGAGTACGTGGAGCAGGTGCTTTCGCAGTTGGAGTTGAGCTTTCTAGAGAATCCCTCGTGCGAGAATCGCAGCCCCCACCTCGTAGCAGCGGCGTTGCGATATCTGGGCAAATCGCTTTCACCAACGGACATTCTCGATATGACAAATGGAGAAGTAGCGGAGGCGGGCAGCAGTTGTCTGGGCAGCTGCAGTAACGCCAACTACACTTCTTTCTTCAAGCGCAACAACTTCGTGGGCGAAGATATCGTCGAAGCGGACGAAGACGACGAGTTGCCGGGTTACGACAGCTGCGATGGTGTTCGCCACCGTTCGGATCGACGTGATTCGAACGACGACGAAGACGCTGGGGACAGCAGCGATGACGAGGTCGACGACATGGACTTGGACCTGAATCATCGAGACGACAGAACAACACGAGCGACTGAGGATGGGACCTGGGGAACGGACAACGAAGCAATCGTCGGACTCGTCACGCCGAGTCCTCCTGCATCCTGCGACACTGGCGCTGAAACTAGTGGGCCTGATGGGCGATTCTGCCCTGCGCGAAATGATGCTGCTGTTTCCTCTCGTCAAAAGCAAGGGCAAGCGGAGCCGGACACTGAAACTGATCGACGTGAACAAGAAGAAACGGTGTCGTTCGCTGCCGGCGTGCTGCGTGCGCTCACGTTTCTCAGCACGGTGATATCTGACGCGCCGCACGAAAACGGTCACAACAACCGCCACGTCACCAAGAAATGGGCGAAAAGATACATTCGCGTTCTGATGCGAATCGGGAGCTGCAGACAGCAATCCGAACTTGTGGCGGCGCGCGGGAACTCCTCTGCGGCAAATTTGGCTTTCCTCGCTCTCCATCAGATGAGCAAGGTTCTCCGACACGCGGACGTGTTCAACATGAGCGGGAAAGAACAGTCCGAGCGGTGTGGACTCGACGATCAGCTGGAAACCGCAAGAAGGAAGTACGTCACTACTGCACGACTCGATCTCGAGTTACAAGCCGAAGTGCTCCACTTTCTGCGGCGCGAGATTTTCCAGAACTCGGTGTTTCGCGCCGTCGGTGCACAAGCAGCCGATCCTTCGGACCTGCAGCGGCGTGGGGTCGCAAAGCTCGCCTACGAGAAGCTTGCAAACGAGTTTTTCCTCAGCGTGCTCGGGTCGCTCGCAGCGCAACACCGAAGAGCCAGCAACCACGCGGTGTCGAGCAGCGACCCAGCTTCTGCTCCGGCTCCCATGAACTACCAATTCTTGGCGCAGCTCTCAGCTGTGTACGTCGAGAATGCATCCTCCCTCGTCTGCAGCTTCGAGAAGTGCTTGGTTTTCGAGCTGTTCCACCGTGTGTTTGGCGTGCTGAATCCAGCGGCGATCGCAGACGAGGTGTTGTTCTTTTACTTCGTCGAAAAGGCCACGCTAACCGAGCCTGCGGGGAAAGACGGGCTTGGACCTCAAATATCGCCTGGTCTCGAAGCTTCTTCAAGTAGATACCACAACGACCACGACCTGCAAGTGTCGCGCGAGCTCGCGTCCCTGCGCCAGTACCTGCGGCTGCTCTACGCGGATCCGAAAAAATTTGTTGCGCGGCTGCAAACTATTTTGCGCGACATGAGCGCGATAGTGGTCGAGCAGGAGCACAACGAAAAACTCGCAGAATGCCTCATGCAATTCTGTTCCTCCGAGGTTCTCCTGCAACTGTACGCCGAAGAGCTGACAGACGTGGGTTTTTACGTGCATTCTCCCCTGAAGTTCCGCCTAGCTCCCGACGAGGATGACTTCGTGATCGATAACGACGACTGCACTTCCGATGAAGAACCTTGCACCGCAAGCGCTCCGTCTTCAAGACGGAACACGACGACAGGAGGAGGACCACACGACGACACATCCCCGGCCGGCGAGGAGTGCGAGTTGGGGGAGAGCGTTTTCACCGAGGTGGCCTACTATTGGACAGCTGGGAAAGAAAGTATGACTGGGCGGAGAAGTGATACAGCGATGTTGGACCACATCAATGCGAAAGGAAGAGCTAGTTCAGCATCGTCCGCACCTGTTGCTGTGGAAGACGAAACTCTTGTCTTCGATCCGCTCCAGTACGTCAAGTTCCTCCTCGTCCTGGTGAAAACGACAAGCGCGGCAGTCTTTCCGACTTCAAGAATTGCGCACCAGCTGATCGCGTTCGCTGACCGGTACGCCGAGGACGCGCACGATAAGCTCGAAGAATTCTGCGAGGAAAACGGGGGCGGCTATGGCAGCGGGGGCAAAAGGAGGAAAACAAAGTCCAAATCTTTCACAGCGGCGGCAACCGCTGAGCGAGAACTGCAGGCGCGGTTGCTTTTCGCGCGCGTGGTCGCCGCGGACACTTGGGCGTTTTCGGGCCGCGTGATCAAGGGGGAGGACAAGTTGACGCCGCACGAAATCTACACTCTGGCGACGAAAGGGAGCTGCGAGCAATTGAGCGATTTTATGATGACCTGGATCGATCGGAGGGAGGCGGAATTCAAAATGAAGTGGACGCCGCCGGTGGTGGAGTGGAGTGGGAAAAAAAAGACTGTCGGCAGGCAAAGAAAAACAAAGTGAAGTGGTTCTTCATCTTGTTCACCACATCAATGTGCTCGATATTTTGTAGAACTGATGAAGACGAAATCAATACAGATAGCACTGTGACTGTCGACGAACTTCATTTATTTTGCAAGAGCTATCTTCACCATAAGAGGACCACCTTCGGGTTTTGCAGGAAGCATAGCTATGTCAATCGCAACGGGGCGGCGGCGGCCTACCTCAGTTGTACAATTACAGAACAAACCTATTTTGCTTGTCAATCAATTGAGGTACTCTACTATGTTCGAAAATCCTCTATCGTGACAATTTACCGTACAACTTGTACCGAACTTTATTTGACTGAGCACAAGCGGTAACCAACGGAACGAAAAAGGAACTTTACCGAAACCCTGAGAAGCTTCGGTTTCTCTTTCTGTTTCTTTCTTTGTTTTGGATATACGATGGACGGCCTTGAACTTTTTTTCGCCACCGACGTTGCGACACAAAGCCAAAAGCGAAAAGCAGGCAAACCACACTCGCCTGTAACATGCGGGATCATGAGGGGAGGGGAGGAGCAGGAGTTTGTCGTGCGGTCGTGGTCCTTTTGATGCTCACCGGAAATACGTGTGTGGGCACTGTCACTGAATCTGAAGTCTTGCTTCCCAAGGCAGTCACACCGAGAGGACAATTGAAGTTGGGTGGATTGCAGGTTTAGGGAGGCATGAAGTGGTCAAAAGCAAACGGCGACCAACGGAATTTGATTTCTGCTGCAGAAACGGTGTGAAGAAAACAAAAGTAGATCTAGACTGCCCGGAGAATAATGAAAGCATATTAGACGTAAACAACTCTTTCGGAGTTCTCCGACGCGCTACTCCGCCCATCGCCACTTCTTGTACTAACTTCCTTGTACTTCTACAACAGACTGAGATTGATGGATTGCTTGTTTGACAAATAATGACAAGGAGCGCAATATCGTGAGCGAAGGATGATGATGAAAACCTTCACAACTTCTACGAAACGGAAACCCAATGAATTCATATTGCTGATGATTGATGCTCCATTTTTCGACTCCTGTTAACGCAGATCGCTGCTCTGAAGCTCGCTGAGCCAAGATGACCCGGGAAGGATGGCCCACTTGAAGCTGCGGAGGTTGTCACGTTTTCAAGAAGCGGCGACAGTGATCGGATCCTTCCATGATCTCCTCGTGAACTACGTAGCAGCTGCCGAAGTTTGCCGTCTTGGCACGACACCTCTATTTTCTCGCCGCGAGCTGTTACTACCGGAGGTGGTATCACCGCAAGGTGCTGGGGCTGGCATCGAGGATGGGTTTTCCGAGTGCTGTGAGGCCGCGAAAGTGCTCATTCTCGACCGCGTCGCGCACGAGGCACATGCCGGGGGCAGCGCAAGACAGTCAACCGCTGATATTCTCCGCCGCTCTCTCGGTGTTGAACCCTGCGAAGCAGAGACCTGCGAGAGTCAAGACGGAAGTGGTGTGCCCGCGCGCGCCGTTGTGGCAAGGCAGCGCGTGCGGCTGTGCGGCAGCAGAGAAGGGTCTGCGCCGACTGCTGAGAGGGGGGCGAAGGACGCGTGTGCCGAGCGGCTGCGGAACTACCTAGTGTCGACCAGAAATCGACCAGCGGTGGCATGGAGGAATGCACTGCGCTCCGCGCTTGGTGCTGTCCGCGGACACCCGCTGACAGACTACTGCGAGCTGGGACCGACGAATCTGACGAGCATGGAATACTTTTTCTCGGGACGACGAGGTGCAGCAGGTGGAGGAGTCGACCACTACGAGCACGTGGAATTAGAATTCGGATTCGACAACCACGAAACCGGAATCGCCGATACTGGTCACGCACTGCAATTGGTTCTCGCGCCGGGAGCAGCAAAGCCCGCGACGCAAAAAGTTATGCTGGAGAGCAGGTGGGAACAACTTCTACTGATGAGCATCTCCAGCCAAGGGGTAGATCAGCACAATTTTTTAATTTGGCTATATTTTTGTGTCTTTCACCAACAATCAGGTCTGCGACGATCACTTACGGCGACGCGTTTTCCGGCCGTCTAAGCTTCGACCCCATAACAATTCCCGTCACGGCGCCCGGACAGAGATCGCGCCCTTGGAGCGCAATCCTCGACCTCAAAACACGAGACGGCCACGTAAAGCGGTTCCACAACGTTACCCGGCTCTACCCAAATTTTCCGCAGCTGGTGTCGCCGACAGTAGTTGATAGTACAAGCGGAAGTACTTCTGTCGCTGCAGCAGCAGCTGCATATGAAGAATATGCCAACCCGAGGCGCCGTCTCTCGATGTCGTACTCCGTCGCGCCGCAGTCTTGCATCGAGGCGTTTTGTCTCGATGCTGAGTACGATACAACAAAAAGCTTTGGACTTTCGGTGCAATCGGCGACCGGCAACGCCTCCGCAGTGTATGAGTGGCTGTCGTACGCCAGCATGGCAACCGATCTCTACACGGACAGCTCGGATCCGCAACTGCAGGCGACCAGTCGGGGGACTTTTGACAGCATCTACACGCGGTTTGCCTACGTCCGCACCCCGTTATCCGACGGGAACACCCCCGCCACGCAGTCGCAGGTAAGAATAGAAGTCACCGGGACGGCGGATGTCATCGTGTTCCTCCAGTTCTGGGGCGGGCACGAGCACGCGAGGGGGTGCTCGTCGTGGCTGCAGGGCGGTGAGGCGGGAAGCGGGAATGCTGGCTGGGTGCGCGACGACAGCGTGACGGGGGCCACTTTTGCGAGTGGGACCCGGGGACCAGGGGTGGTTTTTCGGCAGTTCTTCCGAGCGGGAAGCACGATCGAGCTGGGCGGAAACAACGGCTATCCGGACTCGCAGGCGCCTCTGAACTACTTGATTTTCGTGGCGAAAGTGAGCGGAAAAGGCACTGGCATCATGTCCACGAAGTGGCCCGGCACATACTTCCCGTGGGGGGACATCCGCAACATGGAGCTGCGCGGGGGGATCAGTTGGGCGATGACCGCGCTGGACGTCTACCAACAGTGTGCAGCGGGGCCGAGCGCATCTAACGAAAGCGCACAATTCTGCTGCAACGCAACCATGGCCGAGCTCGCGGTGTGCGCAAAGACGTACTGTGACTCGTCCAGTCCGTTCGCGAACCAGCCGTATCCAGGACCGGCTGGAAGCAACGTCACATTCCCTCCCAACGACACGGAGGTGAGTGCGATTACGAGCAGCGTGCGAGACGTGTGCGGGATCCAGGAATCCGAAATCGAGGAGGTGGGAGGCATGCAAATCACAGTTTCCGGCTTGCAGTCCATCGCAACCACGCCTTACGCTCTGCGCTCGGCCTCGTCCTCGTCAGCACAACATTCGGGCAACAGCAGTCCGGACGGAGGTCAGCCAGTGGAGGCCTCGAACAACAACGCCTCGTCCCCCGACAGTGGGGGCTCCGCCGACTCCTGGGCACAGACTCTAAGTTCCTCCCCCGATTTTTCCAGCGCGTTGGTAACCGAATTCTTGCCAACGATCCGGCACCTGTTCACAAGGCTCAACAACGAGTGGGAGAAGGGCCTGTATTCGCTGGAAGAGCTGTTCCCGATCACGGGGCTGCGGCTGCTGGAATCCACCTGCGCGGGAATTTTCCCCACCGCGGACGCGATGGGCGCAGGAGGGGGCTTTTTTGAAGCAGTCGGAGGCGCGACCACTTCAACGCCGTCGAGCGCGGGTGCTCGAAGTCGAAACGAGTCACACGTTGCACTAGCCATGTTCGGTCACGCAGCCAACTGGCGCTTTCGGGGCTGCGTGCCGTGGAGTGCCTTGAAAGTGCGCATTCAGTACAAGATGGAGTCGTCCTCTGGCCTGGGGGTTCAACAGAACGGAACGACAAGTTACACGAACCACACCCCCGGCGCAAATGCTTCTATGTCCACAACAGAAGCACCGCCTCCGCCCGCCGCCAGTAGCAGTTTTGCAGTGCTCGTTGGCACCGATGATACTCCCACTGCAGAGGCAATCAACCTCGTAGGTGGCCACGGCGATTGGGTCTGGTCGGCCTGGGGCAGCCTTCAGCGAAATTGCGACCAGAGCGGTAGCGGTCCTCCTCCTACGGATGGGAATCCGCCACGTCGCCGGCTTTCCCCCGCACAAAACGGCACTTACATCTGTCCCGGCGGAAGCAACGCGGGCGACTCCTGCTCCATTTCCGACTCACAAACCGGCGCCACGCACTCCGGCCTCTGTTGCAGCCACATCACCACGCACAGCGATACCGGCCCGGCCGCCGCCTGCGCGGCCATTCCGATCCAGCATTTTAACACCCACACCTCTGTGAACTCTCTTCAGTGCGTCCTCCCGGCGCACAATGCCACTGACAGCAAGTGCCACGGTTGCGGCCAACGGCTTCTCGAGTGCTGGCAGACGTGTGGCGACGCGGCAGGGTACTGCTCCAATTGCGACAGCCCAGACGGCAGCGTTTCCGGCGCGTGCTGCGGCCCCGGGGCGACCGGGGCGAACGATCCGGCGGTGTGTGCATCGGTTGCGGCCGGAAGCGACCAGTGGGTCGTGAACCACAACTGGACGGATGCCACGGCGCAATCCTACCACCAGTGCGTGCTGCTGTTTCCAGCGACAGCGACTCCGCCGCCGACGACGTACCCCCCGCCCGGCGGAGGCAACTCCAGCAGCAGCACGCTTCCGCCCGGCGGAGCAGGTAATCAGCAGCCTCCCGACGTGCAGTGCACCACAGGGATCAATATCAACGTCGTCCACCATGGCGTGCAGAACGCGCTCCACACGTGGGATCTTGTCATGTCCAACGACGCGGACACATACATTCGCGAAAAAATCACCGGTGCGTACGGCTACCGGAACAATTTTCGGTTGGGACAGGTTCCGGCCGGGACGATAGGCGCGCAGGACGGCACGCGGAACGCGACGGCGAGCACATACGTCTTTTTCAACCGCGACGACCGCTTTCTCTACCTTGACACCGGAAATTCCGATACTCTCTCGGTCGGCGCGAAAAATCAGGTGGGCACCGGCACGTGGGACGTAGACTGGTGGGAGCTCTCGCAACATCCGACGCACGAATCCAGCCAGAACGGCACTGTGCTGATGTGCGTGATGCACTTCGGGACGGGAAAATATCTCTCCGCGGCCGCGCACGCGAGTTTGATAACGAGCGGCAACGACCGCTCGAACAAATTTGGATTCGCGGACTACTGCTCAGGCAGCGATACGGCGTTCGAGATTTGGGACGACGGCACGAATGAAAATCGTTGCGTGCTGCAGTATCATGGTGGAACGAATCACACCGACCACTCGCATCACACCCACGAAAATCACACCACGGCCTCATACACCAACCACAGTAACTACAACGACCACACGCCGGAGGACCCTAACACGGAGGAGCAGTATCCTTCGTTTATCGATACGGTCCTCTGGGTCAACGCATCGAGCGCGCACCCGGCAGGCGTCAAAGTCTCAATAGCCGCGGTCGAGATGGTGGTCGACAGCTTCTGTTCGAACGTGCAGTCGCAGCATCTTCTGAACGCCACTGGCAGCAATCTCGTGCGGCAGACCTACGAGGTCTCGCTGGGGTTCCGGAACCTGCCGCTGCCGGCATTGCGGGATGTGATCCAGGCGCCATCTCATCTAGCCTGGCAGCAGCAGCACGAGCAATCCGTGGGAAATCCAGATCCAACGAAGACGTGGTCACTGGGGCTCGGATCGGAGCCTCCGTCGAGCGGTTCGCTGCGCCTCGTGCCCAACCAACGGCTGTTCATCCGCGCGAACGACACGAAGTGGCAGAAGTTCGGGCGGCAGCTCCGGTACCACAGCACGTTTGACCAGTGCCGCAGGTGGAACAAAAAGCAGTGCTGGCGCAACGTTGAGTTTGCAGCCGCGAAGCAATTTCGCTCGTCGCACGATGCCTACGAGTACGCCTTCGGCCCCTGGATGCTATACTCGGATTCCGAGAGGCAGCACAACTATTTTTACGACTCGCAGCAGTACGGCGTGGCGTCTGCTTTCCTCCACCACCCGGTGTCGTGGCGCGGGTTGGCGGATGCGAGCGGGCCGTACGGGCACTTGGGGTTGGGTGAGTGTGGCCTCGCGACAACGTCCAACCACAGTCTCGACGCTGCTTGCTGTCCGTTTTTGGAAACGTTGATGGCCGACTGCGCGCAACCGCGCTGCGGCCCGGGCTCGGCCTTCGCGCAGGGAGACATGCAGTCCAGCACTGATATCCGCGGCTTGCCGGCGGCGAAAATTTCCGGCGGCTTTCCCATGGGGAATAGCTTTGTGTCGCTAAGTGATGCGTCCTCGCTGGTGAACAACCGATGCAAGATCGACGTCAGCGCACCGGCCGAGTCGACGCATTGGATACGTTCGAACGTGACGCTCGTGTTCGAGGACGACGTCGGCAACAACCAGGGTCAAAACACGACGTCGAACACAACCAACACGGCGTCAACTACCGTTTTCACCATTTTCTCGCAAGGCCCGACTTACAGCTCAAAAAAATGCATTGTTTTTAGACGCATCTTTTAAAAACG
>RXOD01004116.1:0-28368 GCA_005223375.1 Amoebophrya sp. AT5.2
ACGCGAGCGCCTCCTGGCAATCGGGAGGCATGCGTCCCAGAGCACATCGGGTCGCTCGTGACGTCCGGCTTTTAAAAGATGCTTGAAAAGATGCATTGTTTTGACCTGTAATCATTTCCAGGGGCGTCGCGGCCAGCAACAGCGAGTTTTCCGACTACGGCGTGTATGCTATCGTCACTGGCATCGGCACCGGCACTTTGAAGGGCGATTTGATCCGCACCATGTTTTATCCTTTGCAACTGTTCTTCGAATTCGACCACGAGCTGCGGCGGGCGTGGACCTACCTCGCGTGCCTGCAGCCGTTCGTGGCCGTGGCGCTGTTCCTGACCGTGAAGCCGTTCCAGGACGACGCGCACTTCGACGTGATTATTGGTTTGCTCGCCACCGCCTTCACCGCGTTCGCCCAGCTGATCAACCCGATGATTCCGACCATGCAGGCACGGGCGTCCGAGGCCTCCGCGTTCCGCCTGGAGAAAAACGGGGTGGGCTGTATCGAGCCCGACAAGATTCCCCAGGCGGGCAAGGTGAATCTATTTTGCTTCGACAAAACGGGCACGCTGACAAAAGAAGGGATGGATTTCTACGGGGTGTGCGTAAATAGAAGGGGCCCGAAGGCAGGGAGCTTGGGTGCGAAATTCGCGGAGGTGAGGAGAAACGTGACGATGCCGGAAATGGGTGTAGGTGCGGGGGTCGTGGGAACAGCTCAGGCAACTTCCTCTTCTCTGCTCGACGCGAGCACGAGCCAGCTTTATCACGAACCTGCGGCGACTTCCTCCGGGGCTCTACTGTCCTCGTCGATCGAAGGAAACTTGGTACCGTTGCCGCCCGCACCTACGGTGTCCATCCTCGACCGGCAAATCAGCTCGCGCCAGCACTCGAAGGAATCTGCCACCAGCGCCAGCAACGCTTTGAAAAGGCAGCAAACGTCGTTGGTGGACGGGGCGAACGCGGATCCGCGGGTGAAGGAGAATTTCACGGAGGTGGCGTTTGATAACTCCTACGACTTCAACAAACAGCTGATCGAGCGACGGGAGTTTTCCTGCCTGTTCGCTCTCGCGTGCTGCCACTCGTTGTCGGTGGATTCCGCTAATGAGATCATCGGGAATCCGCTGGAGAAGGAGGCCCTTTCTTCCGTGGGCTGGAGTCTACAAAGAGGTGTGGACTCGCGCGGGTTGGTGGTCGAGGGCCTCGGCCAAACCTCGTTCAACCGGACGAACGCGTTTGCGGGTTTTTCCACTTCCGCGTCCAACATGCAGGCGCTGATTCTGCGCAAGTGGAAGTTTGACCAGAGCCGGCAGCTGCAGGTCGTGGTCTGCTGCACGGAGAACCTGGTGCGGCCGGACGAGTCTAAGGTGACCGTGTTCGCGAAGGGCTCGATGGAGGCGGTCACGCGGCTGTGTCTGCCGGCGGCCCAAGCACCACCCGAAGGCAGCGGAGGAAGCGGCGACTCCTTCTCGCAGACCGAGGACGCGGTAGCGGTTGGAGAAGTTGCTGTTGGGGGTGAACACCAGACGCCGGAAGTTTCGCTGCGCAAGCAGGCCAGCGAGCAGAACCGGATTCTGCTGGACCTGAACACCACGTATGCGAGTAGGGGATTCTACGTGCTGGGGTTGGCACAGGCGGAGCTGTCGTTGCCGTGGAGCGAGATCGAGCGCGTGTCGTTGGATGACGTGCTGACGCGCGCGTCGTTCGAGTACTTGGGTATGGCGCTGTTCCGGAACGAACTGCGGGCGGAGTCCTACAATGTGATCAGGGAGCTGAAGCAGGCCAATGTCCACACGGTGATGATCACAGGGGACAGTGTCTACACGGGCATCGCGATCTCCAAGCATTAAGCCTTCAAAAAACTCAATGCTAGCCCGAAGGCAGGCTTTGACGTGGACAGTGGTAAGGATCCCCGGAAAGGGCAGGGGGTGGCTGGGATTAGTCAAACACCCCTTCAAAAGGGTTACCTAGAGGGGTTTGCGACGGAGCCAGCCTTGAGATTTGTCACAGGGTGCGATCACTCATATCTGTAGGCGTTTCGCTCTCTGAAAGTGTCAGCCCGTCGCCGTCTTGGGGGTCTCTTTCTGTAGGGTCGCCCATCTACTGCCTGCTAGTGCTCGCCGTCGTGCCCCTTCGAAAGGGTACCGACGGAGACAGAATTTTGAGGGTCTGTGACGAAGCCTGCCTTAGACCCTGCCTTGAGTTTTTCGAACCTCTAAAAGCAAGTGGGGCTGGTCGAGAACTGCCCCTTCTGTATCACGACCGACGACGAGGACGGATTACCCGTGTGGGAGGAGCTGGACGGCGGCAAGACCAGGAACAACCACGATCTGGACCAACTGCACCATCTATTGAAGGCGAACAACCACGGCACGCAGCGGGGCGTGGATTTCGTCAGTTGCGCGATGAACTCCGCAGCGTTTGTGAAGATGACCACAGAGCCGGGGTACGCGCACCTGTGGCACAAGTTGCAGCCCTACATCCAGGTATACGGGCGGATCAAACCGGACGGGAAACGGAAGGTGATAAGGTTTTTCCAGGACCGGAGTAGCCGGTATGTTATAGCGATGGCTGGGGACGGGGGGAATGATACGGGCGCTTTGAAGCAGGCGCACGTCGGAATCGCGTTGGTGCACGGGAGAAAGGGAACAGCGGCTGCGGCGGAGGAAGACGGGGGGTCTTCGTCGAAATCTTCATCGGAGGGGACAACAACGAACGTGGTGGCGCCGTTTGTGGCCACTAATTCCGACATCTCGAAGGCCCCCGAAATCCTGAAGGAGGGGCGGGCGTGCCTCGACACCAACATCTCGTCGTTCTACCTGCTCACGATCTACGGAGTGACCTGGGTATTTCTCGGCAAGGTGTGGATGCAGGCAAAGCTGTCCTTCGCGACGTGGCTCCAATTCGCACTCCTGGATTTCGTCTGCGCCTTGTTACGGTGCTGGGAGTATCTTCAGTGCTATCAGCAGCTGGTAAGTGCTGTTGTACTCTAAAGCGAGGTAAATGTGGTGAGTACATAGTACAACTTCGATTTTGGATTTGGCGGGCGAAGGAAGTATTTTAAAAACTCGAAGATGAAGGCGTTGTCACGCAGTATCTTCATTCACCCTGTGCTGGGAGTCTAGCCATTTTGGGCTAGGCCTATGCTTCCATTCCCTTGGGGCTTTCAGAAAGTTTACCGCTGCAGCCTCTTAGTTTGATAACGGGGCATCGCAGCTGGACCGTACCCGCTGCAAAAGTCTTTGGGCCCACAGACTAGTGCTTTCTTTCACTACTTTCTCTTGCTTACTTACCAGCTGGCCCGCCCATAGTTGTCTATGCCGATGGCGCTGACGTACCAGAAAAAGCGGGACGTGTTGAGCACGACCACGCCAAACGCGGCGCTGGCGCAGTTTGATAGCTGGATGTACATGCTTAGCGTCTTCGGGGCCAATTTCGTTTTCTTTTTCCTCCTGCAGTACCATCTGAACTCGGTGGGGATTGCAGAGGCGGAAAAACCCAGCTTGGACGTGCGGAAAATGGAGGACGCAATGCCGGCTTGGTATCATGATTTTATCTTTTGGGATTTTTGACGGGATTTTGTGATCGGGGCTATCGGTGAAGATACGATAGCGCAATTAATGGTCAATCTCCATCTACTTTTTCACCTTGTTCTCCATCGAGGTATTCCCCAGTTTCCGTCGCGAAGGACGGGTTTTGGTACCTCGGCGACGCGGATGGGCGCGCCGACAACACGGATTTGATGATGATGCTGTTCTTCAATTTTTCGATCGTGCTCAACATCTCCTTGGCGCAAATCTTCGGCGCCACGCGCCGGAAGACTCTCCAAGAGGAGGAGGACGAGGCGAGATCGTCTGGATCCACGGGCAATGCCGCTGACATCGAAAAAGGTGGGTTTATTCGGGGAACTTCTGCATCATCAAGTAAAAAATCGCAGCGGCCATTGGATCAGATGATGGTGTTTTCGTCGTCGGCCTCGTCCGGAAGTGGCACATCGGAAGACGAAGCCGTGGCGCTCCGAGCGCAGTTCCCTGTGTCCAAGCGAGTGAGTCCGTTCCTCATCAAGGATGGCTCGCCGCACGCAAACGGAAACGAAAGCGGCAACAACAGCGACGGGGGCTCGCCGAAATCCGACGGCCCCCCAGGAGGAGGTGACAGTAATCCGGCGGATCGTGCTGGGAACAGTACCAACAGTGCTGGAATGAATGCTCCTACGGCAAGTGGGCACACAACTGGAACAACAAACCAGGCCAGCAGGCCCAATTTCGTGCAGCGGTTTTTCAGCAGCGTTTCTTCCAATCCGTACAAGACCGCGTGGTACACGAACACCCCGCTGGTGGGTCTGTACTCAGGAATCACGCTGATCATGTTCTGTGTAATTTATACGAAGGACCACTCGTGGAACAACTTCCTGGACATCAACACTTTCGCCCACGGGCGGAATGTCGACCTGAAGGACTACTTCTGGGCCCACCACGGGGCGATGCGGACGATGCGGTCGCTCACAAGTGAGGAGATCGACGAAATCATGGACGGCGACGCGCACAAGGTGTTGGCGCTGCCCACGGACCAGATTGAGCGTCTGGCAGGTAGTTCGGGTGGTACTCTGGCAGCAGCTGCTTCTACTAGTTCTACCGGTGGGGAAGGCGGTGCGTCGCAGGTGGAGCAGGCGGTGCGGTCGAATAACGAAAAGTCGGTCGCGCAGGCCGCGGGCAAAAACCCGGCGGAAATCAGCGGAAACGAAAAGGCGAAGAACGAAAAACTGAACCCGGAGGAGACCAAGGACGCCGAAATTCAGAAGGCCGCCGAAAACGCCGCTTCCCACGCGGAGCGGGAGAAGAAGGGACTACCCATTGCGGACAGCCCGCACGAGTCGTGCAACGTGTACGTGGAGTCCATCCAGAACGCGAACAAGAAAACTAGCAACCTCCTCTTCGCCCAAAGTTTCGTGCCGGAAGATGTGGGCGCCGCGCGGCAGGAGAAGCCGTCACCGTTTGCGGAGTTCATGGAGGGCAGCTGCGCAATCCACGTACGGCTGCAGGACCACATTGCTGCGTCTTCGTCCACTTCCTCCAACGCTGAAACTTCGACGTCGAAGGAGCAAACGCAAAGTAATCCGCGCGCCGACGCGTCCAAGCTGAACACGGAGCAGTACCCGCAGATCGCGCAGGAGCAGCCCCACGGCTTCTTCCAGGACTTGGGGTGGCTGGGAAAATCAAGACCGCACGCGGACACGAGGGAATCGCAGGAACGCTGGTGCGACTACCTCTGCATCAACGCGTGGCCATACCGAGCGGATAGACACTCGTTCAGCTGCAAGTTCGCCTACAACTTTGGGGAAGCTGATCAGTTGTTGAAGAAAGACTGCTACTTGTTCCAGGGCAACGTGGATCACTTCCTGCACGTACCCGGGATGCCCAACACGGAAGGAACGCCGGACCAAGCAGCGGGGGGCGCGGATAGTCGGGCGGGAACTTCGTCTACTTCCTTCTTGGAGAACGACGTCAAGGAGGTGGACGGAAACTTACCAACGGGTTCGTCTGCAACTGCATCTGGAGTTAACACGAACTTGCGGAAAGATTCGGCACCGCGGATCGATGTTGACTTTGCGGCGGACGACGACAGCTCATCCGCGCGACAACTCACCAAGGCAGCGTCAGCTGTTGAGCAGGAGGCGAACTCGTTCGCTACCGCGCAGCGCGGGGCGATGGTGAAGCAGTCGGCTGCGCCAGCTCCTGCAAACACCGCAGCAACTGCCACAAAAGCCACCTCCGCGGAGCAAACACCCGTGACCAATAAAGCAGTGGGGGAAGCGGGAAAACAGTTGGCGTCGCAGTCGCAGACGGAGCAAGTGGAAAAGCAAGTGGAAAAGACCCCGGCCGCCGCAGTTGCTCCGGCAGCCGCTCCTGTGAAAGCAGCGCCCGCGAATACGGAGCTGCTGAAGAGATCGAGTGAGGGGAGCGTGAAGGACGTGCGAGTGTTGGACCGTTACAACGTGTTCGGGCTGGAGAAGTCGGGGTACCAGAGCTACTCCTACGTGATCATGGCGACGCTGGCCTTCCTCGTGCACGCGGGCACGGCCATCGGCATCACCAAACTGATGCGGGCGTAGGCCGTAGGCCATACACTGCCAGTGACTGGCAAAGGGGCGGAAGGGCTATTGATGCAGCGGTAGTTGTGGGTTTTAGACAAGCAAGGAGGAATTAAAAAGTAAATTCATTTTGCATTCTTGGAAAGTCAGTGTCTGTCTCACTCTGTTGTGGGTCGTGGGAAGAAGATCGATCCAGACCTTCGCCCCATCTAGATTTGCTCCTTGTACAATTCTGACGCTTTGCGATGTTACTTTTAGCGATCTGCCTGTAGTTCTTACGTACTGCTATCAGCACTTCAAAAATCCAAATCAAATGTAAATGAATCGATGTTGCAAGCCTAAGGTAGTTTCTGCAGAGAGATCTTGAGATGCGAAGTTTTGCCGGACGAGGTGGACGATACAGGCAGAAGCACTAGTTCGAACCACCACGAGTTGTATCCATAAAAACCCTGCTTCAAGAAGTTGCAACACGACTCAGTCTTGTACTCGGACTGACTCATAATTGTCAGCATCTATGCCGAGAAAAATGCAAGCGGCTCAGCAGCTGGTGCATTGTATCAAATACTTGCAAGAATTTCATCGAAGATATCGTAGCTCGCCCTGTGGACTCGACCAATGTATGTTTAGATTCAGGTGTAGGTATACGCGAATGTTTAGATGATCTACGAAAATTCGAATTCGATCTCAACGAAAAGAAACTGAAACGAGCCTGTACACCAACATTCCACATAGTTACGTTGCAAAAAAACAAGCCATGCAGCGGTTCACGCCGCGCGAGCGTTGTTCATTTGAAATCAATGACGCAGAATGACGAGGAGGAGCAAGACGATCCATGATCCACTTTCCGAAAAAATCAAATTCCAAATCTCCTGTTCAGCGAGGATCACAGGATCATCTCTCCATCAAGTAACATTTGTTACGCTCGTCACTCTCGAAGCAACCGTCCTAAGTCCACGATACCAGCCTACAAATGGTTGTGGCCACGAATCCCGTTGGTTTCCTTCCTAGCGACCAAGACATATCCTAGAAAACCTAAACCATCACCACGACGTACGCGTAGTAGTACCACTGACTACGACTAGGACTAGGACTATAATCGAGTCTGCATCAGTACATTATTTGAAGAAACCTAACCACGACAAGAAAGCGTTTGTAGGTAAAAAGTACTTAAAGGAGCAGAAAAACAAAAATGGGTGCAGCGACTGACACCGGACTCTCGATTGCCGGCTCCCGCGAGTCAGGCCAGGATGTGCGGTCTGCGAACGTCACTGCCGTCGCGACGCTTAGTAACATTCTGAAGACTTCCCTCGGCCCCCAAGGCTTGGACAAGATGATTGTGGACGACGTCGGGGACGTGGTCATCACGAACGACGGAGCGACCATCCTCAAAAAACTGGAAATCCAGCACCCGGCGGCGAAGGTATCTATTGGGAGTTTTACCTTTACCGAAGATTCTGTGCCGCGTCTCTATCTTTCTTTTAATTAAAACTAGTTTCCACATCCACAACCACAACTTCTTCGCGGCCGGGACAAAACTGAAGGTGTGCCACGGCATCAACAACAAAATAAACGTATACAGGTCCTCGTCGAGCTTGCCGAGCTGCAGGACCGTGAGGTTGGTGACGGCACCACTTCCGTGGTCATCCTCGCGGCCGAGCTGCTGAAGCGCGGCAACGAACTGGTGAAGCAGCAGATCCACCCCACTTCTGTGATCGCGGGGTTGCGCCTCGCCATGCGCGAGTCGGTGAAGTTCATCAAGGAGAACATGGGCATCAAACTCGAGCAGCTCAACACGAACCAACTCCTGACCCAGGTGGCGAAAACGACGTTATCCAGTAAGTTCGTCGGGGGGGACTCGGAGTACTTCAGCAAGCTGGTGGTGGACTCGGTTTTGAGCATCAAGATCAAGAACGTGGAGGGGAAGTGGAAGTACCCCATCAACCAGGTTTCCGTGCTGAAGTCGCACGGCAAGTCGAGTCGCGAATCGATGCTGATCGAGAACGGGTACTGCCTGCAACTGGCGCGGGTGGCGCAGGGATGCCCGACAAGGGTGTCGCCCGCGAAAATCGCACTTTTGGATTTCGACGTGAAAAAATACTGCATGCGGCAGGCGGAGATTTTGGTGTCGGACCCGGCGGAACTGGAGAAAATCCGCCAAAAAGAAATGGACATCACAAAGGCGCGGCTGGATAAGGTAGGCTCTATTTCAAATAGTTTTATCCGATCTAGTACTTCGTTGATAAATGATAAAAGTGAAGGTGGAAAGGGGAGTGGAGGGGGTCGCTCGGTGTGGTGCGCGGCTGCTGCACCAGCTAGTAGCGGCGATTCCCGATGAAAATGAAAATGAATGGCTTTGACTTCTCGTGCTCCCTTTTTGATTTCTCGTGGTGGAGTGGTGAACTGGTCGACATCGATTCCCAATAAATGGCCAATCGATTGTTCATTCTCAGATCATCGGTTCTGGCGCCAACGTGGTGATGACCACGCGGGGTATGGACGACATGTCGATCAAGTACCTCGTCGACGCCGGTGCTTTGGGCATTCGCCGCGTGGAAAAGGGCGACATGAAGCGCCTCGCGCGTGTGACCGGGGCCAAAATCCAGCTCACCTTGGCCTCCGTCGACGGCGGAGAAGAGTTCGACGCTTCCTCGTTGGGGTCGTGTGAGTGCGTGGAGGAACAGAGGGTGGGGGACAACGACTTCATCTTCATCACGGGGGCGAAGGAGTCGAAGGCGTCGACACTGTTGCTCCGCGGCGCGAACGACTACATGCTGGAGGAAACCGAACGCTCAATCCACGACGCGTTGATGGCAGTGGGCAAAACCGCGGAATCCGCCACGGTGGTGCCAGGTACTTTCTTAAGTACTTCTGTGTGTAGCCCGGGTTTTGAGGTAGTTTCTTGATCTTGATATCACTCGGTCGATGCCCATTTTTTCTTCAAACTTCAGGCGGCGGCGCTGTGGAGACGCAGTTGTCCCTGCACCTGGACGACTACGCGAGGAGTTTGGACAGTCGTGAGCAGCTCGCCGTTGCCGCATTCGCCGACGCGTTGATGGTGATTCCGACGACGCTGACCTGCAACGCAGCGTTGGACGCGATCGACCTCACCTCCAAACTCCGCGTTGCCCACCACGCAGCCAGGAAAGACCCAAAGGGAAAGGCCGACAAAAAGTTCTTCGGACTGGACCTGATCGAGAACACGGTAATTGCTTCTACTGCATGTTGAAGTTAAAAGTTGTAGAAAGTTGTTGATGTTGTATTAATTTGCAGCATCGAGTTCGAGTTTACTTCCGTATTCACTTTCGTAAGACACATCAAATCCAATCGAAATCATTTTTTCGAACAACCCAAAACAACAGATCCAGAACAGTATCGAGAACGGCGTGGTGGAGCCGATGGTGTCGAAGCTGAAGAGTCTCAAGTTTGCAACGGAAGCGGCCATCACCATCCTCAGAATAGACGATCTCATCAAGCTGGACAAGGAGGGCGAAGGACAATAAGGAAATAAAGATCATCAACAACAGGAACAGCATTTTAGCATTTATTTTCGTGGTTGACTGATGGCAGAACTAGTCGCAACCTTCGCACTCGTCTTGTGTGCTTGTCAACCTCCGATCAACGAATTTTCTTGTTTCGAAACGCGACGAATTGATGAAAACTGGTACAATTCTTCGTCCCATGGGCGACTCATGTCATGCGGCACCTATCTCTATCAGATTCAGATCCGATCGTGTACAAGTACGACGAGCAGGCTTCGTAGCGACATCACAAACTTTCGGGGATTAATATGGCGGACGCGAGATGGTTATTCTGATGTTTTTGTCACGTGTGATTTTTCAAACGACGAAAAAGTTCTTGGGATGGCGATTTTACCGAAACAAACGCTAGTGCCCACCTCTTCTGCCGCAGAAAACGAAAAAGTGCGCACATGAGAATCTTCTAGAAATGAGGAGCCAGTCTTCGAGATGAAGAAGACGCAGCTGCAGTGTCTGCGGAAGATTGAGGCCGCTTGGGGGCTCAACCGATGTTGCTACGGCTGCTTCAGAAAGCGTTTCAAGGATCTTTCCAGCGTGGTCAAGAACCCTTGCACCTCCTACAGCGAATTGATGCCGCCCATTCTTGTGTTTTACACCTGAACAAAGAATCCAAAGCAAGGCACCAGTCCAGACTGATACGTAGAGCCAAGATAGACGCAGTCACATTGTGTAACAATTCAGTGCGTTTGTTGCGGTTCTCGATGGATCGCGCAGCCAGGAACTTTGCCGTGCCATGGCTCTTCGCGTTTTCCAACGCCGCCGCTTATTTTTCGCGAAATGTCCAGGAGGTCCGACACCGCCGCCCTCGTTGCTGTCTGAGCAAGATTCTACTGGTGCTGCTTAGCTTGAGACGCAACAGGACCAGGATGGGGCGAAAATAAGGCGGTGCAAATGCCGCGGGGCCTCGAAGTTTTGAAATAACTGACAACTACCGCGACCGCCTCAGGGAATGGCTTTGCTCTAGAAGGCAGGCTCGGCGAAGGACGAGGTAGCTGCGCAGCCTTCGCGTTCTAAACGCAGGACGGCGGGACGCCGGAGATGTCGAGGAGCAGGATGGCGGACGCTTGAAGAAGGCCACGGATAGGAGATGCGGCAGGTGCAACAAAGCCAACTGGCGCAAAGCCATGTCATGACGAGCAAGCTGCAGCGGCGATGGCGGCTGGCGATCTGGGCATGATGCAGGAGTGCAGACGCCGCCTGTCTGTCTCCCTCCGGCGGCTCGGGCGCCCGCGGCTTCGGCGTCACCGAATACCTACCGCCCGAAACGTAAGGGGGCGGGCTGGCCAAATAAAACACCGCGGAGCCAACGCCAAGACTCGCTTGCGCGTCCGTCTGTCTCTGGAGAGTGCATCGGCGAAGGCGACTGGCGTCCTGGGGATCATGCAGGCGCCAACGCAGAGGCCGCCCCTCTGTCTCCGGCGGGTCGGGCGCCCGCGGCTTCGGCGTCACCGAAAGAACGTGACGCCATGGAGCCATGGAGACTAATGCCTTACGGATGTCGCATCGTGTGAGTCTCTAGGCCAGAGGACTGACGCCGCCGCTGATGCTGGCCCGCTCTTTCCGCCGCTCCTCGGCGGCGAGGTACGCGGGGAGGGCGGCCAGCAGGTCGCAGAGCTACATCGTCCCCGTCAAGAAAACGAAAAGTAGAAGGCGAGATTGGAAATCTCTGGAGACTAAAGCGCTGGCAACAGACTGGCGACACCAACAGGGTCCGACTTGTGTGATCTCAGACAGTCGCCCTGATCAGACGCGAGCGGTCCGGGGCAAAGCGGGCGACCCTCGTGATAGATGGTTCCGCCCTGCAGGCTTTTGGGTGGCGGGGTGTAGCAGGCAAGGAGCCCCCCCGTGTCCACCTTGGTGCTTTCGGGTGGCTGGGTGCGCGTGCGTGGGTTCACAGCCGCTGCCGGCTGGACTCAGTGACCGACAAGCCTCTACGTACATAAGTGCGGCGCGGAGCCACTGCCAGCACGTCCATTCGAGCCGTCTGGCAAGAGCGGCGGGAAGATAACAGCATAGCAAGTTTCGCAGGCGGCTGGCGATTGCTTCTGATGTTCTTGTTGGATTCACATTCTGGACGAGTGGGCAACCTCTTGATAGGCGCCGCTCCCGAGCCTAGCTCTGCTATGGCAGACACGCGAGAAATGAGCGAGCGGGAACGATACAGATGGCGTTGGCGCCAGCGTGCAGAGCAAAAGAGCTTCCACGCGTCCTCGGCGGCCGACAGTGACAGACAGTGGCGCTGGCCCATGCATTATCTTCAAGATCATGCTTGCGGCCTAGCAGCCTGGCCGTGGCCCATTTTTTTATTTCTTGCTACCAATATAAAAAAAGAGTAGCAGTGACTGGCGGTCGTGACGGATGATACGACCGCCCACGACCGTATTGCCTTGCTTTATTTGGCACGCGCAAACAACGTGCCTTGTGGCAGAAAAAGAATATAAAAAAAGAAACTCGAATGGCACTGGCAGCAATTCGTCGCATTGCGGAAATCTAGGCGCGAGCGGATTGCGTTTGCGCGCCATCTCGCTCAAGAGAAGGCGCTAGCGGTCGGAATCGCCTGTCGTTCGGCAGCGCCAGCCTTCACTGACCTTCGGCGAACTCTGCGCACAGGGGGGGGGGATCTGAGTACTTCAAGTTCAAACACACACTACTTAAAAATGCCGCTTCACGTTAACTTGCTTCTCCTAGCGGCCGGCTCGTGCAGGTACACCTTCTACTTCGATATCTGATGTAGATGCTTCTCCACGGCTGTATCTTCGGTTCATCAAATTCAAAGTACTTGTATGTAATCGTATGTGCGAGCTGGACCTCTGAAGAATGAAGAAGTTCGCTCTCTTGGCCTTGCTCCGGGAAGAACTACAAGAACAAGTACCTTTCTCCGCTTTCGCCGGTGACCTTTCTTTTCTCGACCGCGCCTCTCTACCCGGCACCCGCGACGGGGTACTGCTGCGACAGGCACTGCGAACCGCCGAGGCGGAACTGGGAGAGGGTACATCAAAAAACCGGTTTTCGAATCCTCGTGTTGTGGTCGCTCTCACGACCACTCCGAAGCGGCTGCAGCTGTTGAAGCCCTGCTTGGATTCCCTCGTGAAGCACCAATCGCGTCCCCCGGAGGCGGTTTACCTCTTTGTTCCCTGGCGCTTCGAGCGGGACGGCAGCAACTACGTCTTTATGAAAGGGGCTGCTTCCTCTAAGTGATGAACTGCTAAGCAATAGGTAGCCGGCTCTTGGTGGAGGTGGCGGCAGCCCTCCGGCTCCGCGCGCGGAGTCTACTTATACCTGGCGCAGAGGGCGGATCTGGGGCGGTTCAGAGATGTGCCATTAGTGCAGGATCGATTGATGCGTCTGCACACCTACAACGGCGCATCTGGCTACATGATCGAGCCGGTCGACCCCCAAGGTAGAAGCATTACCTACAAGTTAGTACAAGAAAGTCCTTTGCTGCCGATGACATCCGCTCCACTTCTAGATAAAAATTTCTGGCAATCACCTAATATTCGCAGCTGAGCTCTTAGCAGCAACCCCTTTCATAGTCGTCCCAGACTGGCTGCTCTCCGATCGGAACGGGTACGGAGGGTTCTCGCCGTCGGTAACAGAGAATGGTCCTGCTGGTGAGCAGACGAACAACCGGGTGCGGGTGTACTATCGTGCGGAACAAAAGGAGCGCCCCTCAATAAACTCCGACGCGACCTCCTCCTCTTCACCAACAACCGTTTTTCCGGAAACACAGCTCGTGATCGTGCGCTGTCCGGACTATGGGCCGTCGACCCACATGCTCCAGATCCTCACCATCGAAAACAACAACCCGGACACGCTGATTGTGCAAGTGGACGACGACCAGCGCTACGACCCGGAGCTAGTGCGCATCCTGGTCGCGGCCAGCGCGAACGGGATGGGGCAGAACTCTCCCCTCGGTCGCGCTCTGGGCACGGCTTCGCAGCACGTGTATTCCTTCCTCGGCAGCACGGTACTAGAGGGCGTCCACGGCGTCCTGTGGGAGCGCTGGTTTCTGGACCTGGAGAGTTTGTTTCTGAAGGAACACACCCTCGAAACGGGGGACAGGAAAGTGGTGAAGTCGTGTAACCTGCACGACGATCTGTGGTTCTCGGCGCACGTAGGGAGGAAGAGAATCAAGCGCGAGCTGCTGGGTAACCGGTTACGGACGGAGCACATCGGCTACGGATACGACGCCGACGCGCTCTACTTGGGCGGAGCAGGGGGGAGCGATAACAACGAAAACTTCTACTGGTGCGCCTGGTGGATGAACGAACAAGTGGACGAAAACTGGTGGCATGTGGAAGATGATGTTTTTAGGTTGGAGGAGGTGTCATCGGATACAGCAGGTCAGGCGGTCGGACAGATGAAGACCTCCGAGGTGCGGAACCAGGTGGATCGGGCCGCCGCTGTTGTTCTACTTCGACAGGACGAGCACTTGCAGGAATTTGTCGTGGGTAAAGAACTCCTTGCAGGGGACGGAGATGGAGAGGACTTCGACTACTCTATTCCCGCGGAGTTGCAGCGGACCGAAAAACTGCGTGAACTTGTACTGGAGAAGCTGCTCTTTCCTCTGGTCGGAGGAAATGTAGCTGGGATTTGCGGGAACGTGGCTGCGTATTTTCAGGCCTTGCACTTTGTCGTACCTTTGGCCACTACAAGCGACGAGGAAGTCACGAATGGGGACGAGGAAGTCGAAGCTGGGAGTGGAAAAGCAGCCTCCCCTGCTTACAAGTGGCGGATGGTGAATCTAAATCTGCAGTTGCTTGAGCTCAACAGGCAGGAGCGCATTCTGCCCGACAGGGCAAGGCCGCCAACGCACGCGGCGACCGAGAGCTCCAGCGCTGCAGCCTGCGGGCGCGGAAGCAACCTTGAAGTCCATTTCCACTTCGTTCCCGCACCCCCGGCTGTCTCACCTAGATCTCTAACACAGGCTGTGTTGCAGAAGGTCGAGCGGGATCCGGAGACGATTCTTTTTGTGTTCGCAGCGAGTAGCGAGCTGAAATGGGCAGCGACCCATCCCGAGAATATTCTTGCCACCCACCTCAGTTGTCACGCGAGAATCCGCCGCGCTCTGTACCGAGAAGACGATGGGGTGTGTGTGGTCCAGGGGCTGACCTCCTACCGGCGGTACGCGGTTGCGGAGTTTTTCCGCGTACCGCCGGTAGGAAGTCAGCCCCTGGACGCGGTGGACTCGGAAGATGCGCTACCCCCCGCCGAGCTGATGCGGCCGGTTTTTTCTCGGGGGACGGGGGGATCTGGCCCTGCCAACTTCTGGGAGCTGCGAGAACAAAACCATAACTACGGCTTCGCTGCCGTCGCGAGCCCGGAATTCGTCTTCCCGCCGCCGCTGGCGCAAGTGCCGGGGCTACCGCAAGACCAGCCTCTCACCAATACATCAGAAGCAGCGCAAAAAACGCCTCGCTCACCTCTTCCCCGGTTCGGTCTCCCGGCTTCCCTGCCTTCTCTCTTCCCCGGCCTCCCGCCAAGCGAAAGCATCTTCGAGTGGTACAAGGAGTGGGTGGTGGATGAATTTGGTAAGCAAAGGCCCAGAATCCTCCACGAGTGGGAGCAGCACTTCGCGGTCGACGACGCGGCCGTAAAGCGGATGGAATCGGTATCGAAGTTACCGGGAACAACTGACGTGGACTTGCTTCGCCTGATCGCCAAGGACTTCTACGACCCGGAGTTCTTCAAAAGAGTGGAAAATGGAGATGGATCAACCGATTTTGCCTCGGTGCTGCGATTGGACTTGCCGCAGGAGGGGGTAGGGGGGTTGGAGGAAACACTTTCGGGGGCGATGCGGAAGCAGAATTTGGTCTCGGATCATGTTGGCCTGCAGTTTTTGTTACTGCAAGACGGCAAGAAAGACGCCTGCGCCGCGATCGGGGCCGACGAACGTACGCTGGTGCGCGCCGCTGCCATGCGGCCGGGGACCGTGATTGCGTGCGCGCTGCCGGCGGGCTCGAGTCCGAGTACTATGAGCGTAACAGGAGGTGGCTCTGAGGAAAATCAACCGCCGCGCCTCCCAGCTGTAGTTCCTGCACGGCCGGCGCTCGCGGCGCTGCGATGGATCCTTGCGAAACTGAGAGAGTTGGAGCTTTTCGGTCGTGATGGAGCAGCTTTACTTCCGTCATTCCGTTTCCGTCCGCTCGATGTATTCGCGGTGCTTCTCGTCTCGACTGGGCTTCCCGTGCACTACCTCTACAGCAGAAGCGGTGCCTCTTCTACCACAACCACTGCGCCATTGTCTTCGTCGAACGAGACGAGTCGGGCACTACACGATGAAAATGAAAATCTAAATCGGCTCGGTTTGCCTTTGCTTGACGAGGATTTCTCCCTTCAGCATCAGTTTCACAAGATTCTGCAAGGGTTGCAGCCTCGGATCGTGGTCTTCCTCAGCTTGGTCAGCGGTGTTGCGGTGTTTTGGACCCATTTGTCCCTCATCATTCAGTTCCTCGCGCTGCAGACTTCTCTACCCCACGAAGTAGTAATTTGGAGGGAGGTGGGCGTGCCGGACCCGGGGACGGTTTCT
Source organism: Amoebophrya sp. AT5.2 (assembly GCA_005223375.1). Lineage (NCBI taxonomy): Eukaryota > Dinophyceae > Syndiniales > Amoebophryaceae > Amoebophrya > Amoebophrya sp. AT5.2. The sequence goes on from RXOD01004116.1 coordinate 16,142, forward strand.
GCTGCAATTGCAGACGGAGAGGGTTCTTCGGCCGGTACGATCGAGGTCGGCTTCGTGGGGAAAAAGCCGGTCGCCGTCGCACGTCAGGCTCAGGGGATGGATGAAAATAAATCTGAAGATAGAAAACTGATCGCCATTGGGAAGGCCGAGCCCGACGAGGATCCCCTCCTGCGCAACCAGTTCTTGCGGCAGTTGCAGAGCCCGGGCGGCGTCTGGGTGGCTCTGCGCAGACCCCCAGAGGTTGTGGGCAAAACCGATCACAACGCAACGACCACAGCGCCAATGGGTCCCTACCTCCACGACGGGTTCCTCCTCCGCATTTCGGCAACGCGGAACGGGGGCAAATCGATGCGGGCCACGCTGGCGGCAGCCCGGGAGCAAGAGCAAGAGCCACGCACAATACTGCACTTTTTCCAAGCCAACCGACTCTTCAACCAGCTACTCGTGGAGACGTCCACAAGGTGCTTGTGCCAGGCGCAGTTCGTCACGTTCTCGGAAAATCTAAAGAAACCACATTCATCCGTATTAACCGATGATGCGGAAAATCTAAATCTAAAAGAAGTCTGCAACTCTGGGGGGAGGAAATTCTCCGGTTACTGCGGACAGGCCACAGACGAGCGAAGTGGAGAAGTGATTGACTTCAGCATCCGTAGTGGAGGCATCCGATTGATCGCAACTTGGAGTTTTTGGATTCAATCCGATTGTTGTTTGTCCCTGTGTTCACAACCATCGGCATCGGAGAGATTTCGGGCCGAGAAATTATTTGATGAGGGGCGCCCGGAGCCACGATTAAAGACCTGCTTTTCTCGAGATTTTCAAACAAGGACAGAGGGGCAACAAGACGCCGAGTGAAGACATTCGCGAGCGAGTTGTTCGAGAGACTCACCACGGGAGAGAGCTCGATGCGCGGCGGTCAGCAGCTCGGAGAGTTAGAGGGAAGTGGATTGGCGCAAAGAAAGGCGCGCTGGTCTGAAATACGAGTGAGTATCTACGTACAGGACATTTTTAGGACAGCAATTGCACTCACACTTTCGAACTTTCGAGTTCCCGCCGTTTGTCGGACAAGATGACCGTCGAGCTCGTGCAGACGAACGCCCTGGAATGCCCGGGGCAGGAGACTATGGGGGAGAAGGGTACGCACAGCACGACCTTGGCTCGCCTCATCTTCATTCGAGAACAGCAATTGAGGATGCTCCTGCCTTTCGACGAAGACGAACATTCGCATCTTCCATGTTGATGATGAGCTGCATATTACGGATGTCCCACTCGAAGAGAGAGATGCCAGATATGAGCAAAAAAAATGAAATTTTTTTGACAGTTGAGAAGCCGACTTCCATGATGATGTACCCGACGATGTGCGACATGGCGGAGGGCTGCCACATGGCCAACGACTCCACCGACGGCGGGGACCACTTGGCCGATCTGCAGTACTAGTCTACCTATCTATCCTGCAGATGAAGATGGATGTGCTTCGTAAGAAAGTACACGGCAACACCAACATCCGGCTCTGGCCTAAAAATACTTGGCACCATGCATCTTCTGCCCAGTCTCAATAAAAAAATCTAAATCTCCAGGCCGTGCAGTGCTTGCTGCTGTTACATCCTACTGTTCTGCTACTCCTACTTCGGTCTGCAAGTTCCTGGCTTGCATCGGGTGCCAGGGGCTGCGACACACTAGTTAGATCCGCTACTCCTACTTCGGTGTAATTATGAGTACAACTTGGCATCCGGTTCTGGATTTGGCCTAAAAATACTTGGCACGACCATGCATCTTCAGCCCAGTCTGTCAGACTGAGTCTCACAAAAAATCTAAATCTCTACTATCTCCAGGCCGTGCAGTGCTTGCTGCTGCTACATCGAGTCGCTGTTCTGCAAGTTCCCGGCTTGCATCGGGTGCCAGGGGAAGTCGGAGTGCCTCTTCCTGCAGGGCACCTGCGCCTGCTGCAAGATTCTGGACTGCTCAGACGCCGAAAAGCGCTGCTGCGCATTCGTCTGCAACGAGTACTTATTGTTCCTTGTGTGAAGATGATGTGATATTGAAAATTTTTGCTACTCGACCGATCCGTACCTTCTCGTGTACCGATTCTTCGTCTCTAATAGAATACATAGGCTTTAAAAAGTTTTAGTTTATCCGATGATGAAGTGGTTTCGTTCCGCATGAACAGGTACCTGATAATGCCTCGGACCTGCATCCAGCAGCAGGTGCAGTGCTTCTGCGTGGACCGCCGCATTGCGCTCCCGCCGACCAAGGACGTGCCCTGCATCGTGAACGCGTTCTGCTTCACCTGCTACCCGAAAACCGGCTGCTGCCTCAAGGTACTTATAATGATGAATTCATTATCATTTTAGAATTTCATCAGGATTTATTTCCTGCTCTCGTATGAAGGTTATGATTTAGAAGTATTCCGCACCTCCACGCATAACGTTAACGGTAATCAGGTCGGCGACATCTACCCGGAGCTGAAGAAGTAAGCGGTTCGGCTTTATTTGGAAACGGATGAAGCGGTTGTCTTTTGGAAACGGATGAAGCGAAAAGATCTGGTGGACATGGTGCTGGCAACCGATGGACAAAGGAAAGATGCCCTACTTGCTGAAGTCATGGTTAAGCTGTGGTCATCCGATGCTTTGACAACAGGTTTCGTTTGTTAAACTACAGATTTTCATTATATTTCACATCCAACCAATGTCGTGAGCGATGGATAGGTAGAACAAATACAGCCCACTGCAACAACGACCAGGTGCGTGGTCCTCTCTGGTTCGGTATGAAAAGAGTAGGACTTCTACCTCTTAGTATGAGTGAGGGCAGGGCCGCACTTCATGTGACAGGCAGGTGCTCTGCCGCGTCGGTGAGTGTCGCGTTCTGCCCGACCAACCTAGACTATCGATATGATAAATCGTGGTGAGGTAAGATGATGAAATCTCTTTCTCGGAGCGCCAGAAACTGATTCATCCGATGCCGAACGAGACGCAACTCTTTTTCGTCGAGTTTGACTGAAGGACACCTCGTGAAGGATGGCAGCGTGGACGGGCTTATGGCTACTGTGGACGTGAAAGATATGATTCCGAGACGGACGGCGCGCTGCGGCTGCCCTGACGTCCCCGCACTAGGGTGTGCGCAGGAAAGGGCCTTTTGCGAAAGGTACGTGCCAGGGGCGCGCGGAAAACCCTGTCATCAACGGTCGAAATGGAATCATCAGCTGCAAGCAACAAGGCCGGCTCTACCACGATTTTGACAAACGTGGAGAAATCCCTGCGAGCGGCCAGCGGGGGCGCGACAGCATCCTTGCGCCGGAAGACCGGTTCGTTGCGGGTTTTTTTGGGTCGGCATGCGACCAGACCGAGAGCGAAGGGAGACCGATAGCCGGTCCACCGAGAGCCGTCGTTTGCCGCGAGAAAAAAAACAGAATGGGCTTCGAATCACATCGTGAGAGTACAGAACAACATGTGCCATCGAAGGACCTCGCGAGCGGCAGCGGCAGCAATAATTTGGAAATTTTCCATTAAATAATTACCTCACGCGCGGCCCGTAGCTGGGTAGATTCGCCATACTTGTCCTTCTCCGTCGGAAGCAAGGGATCGATAGTCGGAAAACAAGATGCAGGCTCCTTCTGCTGTGAATATGCGCTGCGAAAGCGCGATGGACGTCGCGCCCGCCGAGCTGGCCGTCCAGGAGGCTCTCAGACTGGAGCTGCCGCAGCAGGAGAGTACTTACTCTACTCATAGACTTGCACTCGCGTGATTTTTGGACATCGATCACAAGTGAATATCTTCATGTTACATCGCATATAAATATCTTTATCTATCCAAAACCAAATCCATCCCGATTTCGATCTGCATTGCCTGGATGGATCGATCTGTCGTTGACAAAATGCAGCCATGGACAAGCACTACCTGGAGAACATGTGCACGCTGGACGTGTACAAGCTGACCAACTGCGAGGGGGTGCACTGCATGGCCAACAACGACGAGGACAAACGCGACCAGTCCGACGTGAAAATCGAGGACCTGCAGTATTTTTCTTTTCTCTTTGAAATCATCATGATCGCGATTGATTCCCTGCTACCGCTAGCGCTATCGGTACCGCTACCATTCATTGCTATCTCTCAGGCCCTGCCAGGCGATGTGCTGTGCGATCCAGTCGTGCTACTGCAAGTTTCCGGAGTGCCTCGGCTGCGTTTCGGACGGTACCGTGCTGTTCTGTCAGGGCCGCTGCGTCTCACTGAAGCCGCTTGACTGCAAGGACGACGACAAGCGCTGCTGCGCCGTCTGCGAGATGAACGCGTAATTACTTCTAGAAGGGTTTTCTTTTTTCAAAGATGAATCCGATTAAGTTATAAGAAAGTAGCACCATCTCGTCGGAGGTACTGGTACGGGTATCGCTATCGATCACCATCGATACACAAAGGTTCTGGAAGATCCCGACCGAGTTTGGTGAGTCCAAGTGCCAGTGCTGCTGCATCGACCAGCGGATGGCCATCCCGTGCAACGACGACGTGCCGTGCATGTTTACCCCCCTGCCCTGCTGCGTGTGCGGGTATCGAAAAATGCGATTTCTTCTAGTCTCACTTGCAACTGGGTATTCGTATCGAGTTTATTCCGTCATCAGAAAGAGCGAAACGCGACAAGGAACAAACAGTTTCCTAAAAATCAATGATATTCTCATAGGCTCAACTGCGACTTACACCACAGGGCCGATTTCGGGATGTCCGGACCGCACTGCTGCAAGAAGGTCGGCGATATCATCCCCCGCCTGAAGAAGTAAACTGCCTCTGTAAACAGAGGGTCAACTACTGGTGCGAGAAGATGAATCGATTGATCGCGGTGGATAGGTAGACTGCTTGCTTTCGATCGAACGGATAGAGCTACGGATGGATATGCTTTTATCTTTTACAAATATGGTCATACAAATCAGACTCGGGAAGTAGGTTTTAGAATTTGATGAAACTCAAGTTCATTCATCTTCCGGCCGGTAGATTTGGCGGAGCTCCATACGATACTGATCGCTACATCACGACAAGCTGCCGTCGCGATCTTAGCGCGAACACCGACTGAGCTCTGTCGACTGCTGACTGGTGTTGAAACAAACTGCTCGAGACGTCGTCGGTGGCTAGTATCGACTCGGGGATCCGAAACCGAATCTGATGAGGAGCAGTGTTTTACTGGTTCCTCATCCTTCGATTGGCGTCCGAGTCGGACGAGGAGGAGGTAGTTGATGGCGGAAGATCACAACTGGAGAAAGTGCTGCGAGTACGAATCTATGGATGTGAATTCGGAGATAATTTAGATTTTGTATCTTCCCCCAGCACGACGATCGATCGACAAGCTAGCAGCAGTCAGTTTGACTTTGATGATGATGGATCGGCGATTCGATGTTCCTCTGATGGTTCCTAGACAATCGCTCCGGATGGTATAATATCGGACTGCAGCGACTTTTATCATCCATGAGGACGGACCTTCCACCTGGCGCTATCGTTAGATCTTCTATCAAAGACAGCTACCAAGATCGGCGGCTACATAAGATCGGCGGCTACATAACCTGCCCCCGCAGAGACCGCGGATTTTGTTGCTCGAGGATATTGTGTTCGCATTCGCTGCTTGTTCAGAGATGGATCGTCGGTTCCTTCGTGTGGCTCATCGTATGTTTGAGCTGCCGAGATTTGATTCATAGGTGAGACGTGGAGACGTAGACGATTTTGCTTTCCTGGTCGTGTGAGATGGTGCGAGATCGATTTCTGAGCAGACCACCGGGTACTATCCGTGTGGAGGACCAGTAGTCGCATATGTCCATCGGAACTAAACCAACGCATCGGTGCAGTAGATCGTGGAGGAAATCGCATATCACGTGCAGAGTCCTTATCTTCGTACCGCTGTCTGCGTCTCGTCTGCCGCTATAGCTCATCCACACTTTCTTACTCGAAGTGTTCCAGAATCCACATTTTGTTACGATGGACTTCGAGAGGGAATTGCAGCAGCTCGTCGAGGAGGGCGATAGCCTGCTCGCGCAGCTCAAGGGTGAGGGCACTTCGTCGTCGAGCAGCAGAAGGGGGTACATCTAGCAAATTTTAGCATCATTTTTATAAAGTAAGTAGTTGCTTTTGCCAGGACTTCACGAGGAGAATGCAGCAGTGCTCATCTGTTAGAGTGAGTACTCTTCATTGCATTTTTGGTATAAGTGCGTTGGTTATGGTCCGTCGGAATCGTTTCGAAAAGCCCGATCAAATACATTGAATCAATCAAATACGATGCCTCTATTTGTTTCTACTACAGGGAAATAATCGACAGCGCGCAGTCGACCCTGCGGTCCCTCGGAACAACAAATCCAGCCACAGCGCGGGATACGGACCTCCAACTCCAGCAGAATAAGCTGTCCCAGATCCAGCACCTTCTCGAGAATCTGGAGGAGCAAGCTGGAGTCGCACCATCCATCGGTTCGCCATCTTCGCCTAATCTTCGCGCCGCCTCTCCCTCTAGAGAACAAGCGTCCTCCATTCACGATCGTCTGCACAAAGTGACTACCGCCTCCTCCTCGTCCAAGAGCAATTTTTTGTTTGCGCAAGATGGGCCAGCAGGCAGAGGCGGAGCAGGAGGGGCGAAAATTATACCGAAAGAGCGCACGAGCTACGGCTTTGGCGTCCGCACCACGACGTCGTCGCCGAAACCAGCGGCCGCGAGAGGGGTGAGGCCGGCCTCCGCCTCCAGGCCGGCAAGCCGCGCCGGCTCCCCCCAGCGCGCCGCAGGTAGTAGTGCTAAAAATGCGGGCGTGACAAATTCTGGATACAGCTTCCGCGCCAGCGCGGCTGAAAGAACAAGTGCAGCAAACAGCGCCAACGACAGCAACAGCGGAGGGATCAACATGGTTGATCCAAGCAAAAGCCAAAGGCAACAGGACGCGCAGGCCGCCGCGCTCACGTCCACCCGAAAGCAGCTGGAGAAGCTTCGCACGCAGCTGGTGTCTGTCGAGTCCGAAAACAAGAAGATCAAGAGCGAAAACACGGCGCTGTTGCAGCAGATCCAGGACTTGGATGTGAAGTACAAGCAGGCCGACCGGAACTACAAGGAGGCCACGCAGAAGAAGCTGGACCTGGCGAGCATCAAGAAAAACTACGAGAGCGAGTTGGAGGAGCTGTCCGCGATCGTGGACGCGATCGTGGAGGATCAGACGGAGCTGAAAACGATCCTGCGGGAGGAAGTGGGCACGGTGAAGGCGGAATACGCGCTGCTCCTGAAAGCCGTGGAGCTGCTGAACGCGCGGGAGGGGGGCAAGTTTAGGGATACCTGTCTTAACGTGGGGTTTAGAAAAGCGGACTACTTCCTGAAGCAAAGCTGCTTCCGCGTGTGGTACCTGATATGCGTGGCGGGACTGTGACTGTGGAAAGGATGGTTCCATTTGCGGGAGGACGCCGCGCGATGACTTTTGTGCGGGGGCGCGCGGCCGACCATGATATACGGACGACAATTCCTGTGAGAAATCAGACGCCGCTTCTACTTAAAATAAGCTGCAAAACGTGAACGTGCAAGAAAATCCGTGAGGCCCAGAAAGCTGTCATGAAAGGTGCAGGCTCATGTCGTTGCAGAATTCCGGCGGACAGTTGAATCAATCAGGAATCGTTCGGTTCAAAGTCAGACTCGGCATCTCTGATCGCATGTTGGGATAGCTCCAAGATCATCCTATTCGTGGCGAGAGATCAACTACCGCACTAAAACACAATCATACTTCCGGCGTAGTATTGAGCAGCACCGGACTGCATTGCTAACAGAAACATGTGAACAAGATCGCCGTACTATACCCCCCATCAGCTACCTCCTCTCGTACTTACCTCCCCCGGCACAGAGGCCCATGCCATGTTGAGACTAAAAAGTGTACAGTGTAGTCGACTATAGCAGGCTTTCTACTGGCTTGTTTTGCAGAGGCAACCAGAACCACAATGAAATTAAAAATGCATTTGCATGCCTTTAGTCCTAGTGGCACCTGCACTACGACAATTACTAGATGCCGTGTCCGAGTAAGTATTCTGCTGGAAAAGCTCTCCATTTAGTTTTAGACGCGTAGCGATGTTGTGTTCAAAGTGATTTTTCCGCGAAAAAAACTATTCAATTCACGGTCATTAATTCCATTTTTCCAAAAATAAAACGCCAATAACATGTCGGCCCGCGCGAACCCTGGCGCGGCAGCCTCCTCGGGAGGAAATCTCGCAGTCGCGGGGGGCGTCGCGCTTGCCTCCTTGGCTACCGCTGCTGCAGTGTACTATTCGGCCGACCCCCGCGGCGCAAAGCGGGCCGTCCGCTCGGCCGGGAGGTTTTTTGGCGTAGACGGGCTAGCGCCTTCGTCTGATGACGAGGACGACAACGAGAGGGTCGAGTTTTCCAACGACCCCCGAAGGCAAAATAATTCTCCAACGAGGAGAAAACGGCCCCACAGAACGTCCCCCGGGGGCAGGCGAAGTCGATCCGAGGGCTCTTCTCAAAAGACACAGAACCAGGAGCCGGAGCAGCAGACGCAAAGAACCCAAGGAGCGGGAGGTGCAGTAGAAGAAGATGGAATTGGAAACGACCCTCAGAACCCAAACAGCTCGGAGAAGATTTTCGTGCCCGACAACGCGAACCAGGATTGCGTTGGTGTGGACAGCGACCAAGCGGGCAAGGCCGACGGCTGTCAGGGCTGCCCAAATCAAGGCGCGTGCGCGACCGGAGAGGCGCGTCAGAAGGACCCGGCCGTTGCAGTGGTGGCGGAAAAGTTAAAGGACGTGAAGCACAAGGTACTGGTCCTCAGCGGCAAGGGCGGGGTGGGGAAATCGACCGTCTCGTGCCAGCTGGCGTTCGCGTTCGCGGCGGCGAAAGCCGCGAACAGGAGAATAAACTCCGGCGGAAGAACCACTTCGGAAGATCTTCAAGGTCCGGACAGAAGCAGCGCATCATCTTCCTCGTCAGTGCAGCGTCCCTCCTTCCTGCTCGAGAGGGACGAGCGGAAGTCGGGTAGCAACGCTTTCACCGCGAAGGACTTCAAAATCGACCCCACCATGGTGAACCCAAAAGCCAACAAAAACTACGTAGAACTTCAGAGAGTGGCCGAAGATGAAGGTTTGCCTCTGGATGATGAACAGCTGAACAACGCCGTCGGGCTTCTGGACATCGACATTTGCGGGCCGTCGCTCCCGACCATGCTCGGGCTGCGGGGCCACGAGGTGCACCAGTCCGCCTCTGGGTGGAGTCCGGTGTACCTCAACGCCAACCTCGCGGTGATGTCCATCGGCTTCATGCTCCCGAACGACGACGACCCCGTGATCTGGCGCGGGCCGAGGAAAAACGGCCTGATCAAGCAGTTCTTGACCGACATCGTCTGGGGCGACCTGGACTACCTGTTCGTGGACACGCCCCCGGGCACCAGCGACGAGCACCTGGCGATCGTGGGGTACCTGGAGGAGGCGAAAATCAGCGGCGCGATCATCGTGACCACGCCACAGGAAGTAGCATTAGCGGACGTCCGGAAAGAAGTCAACTTCTGCAAGAAAGTAGGCGTGGAAGTCATCGGAGTCGTCGAAAACATGCAGGGGTACTACTATCTAACGTGCATAAAAAACTTCATCTTCATGACCATAGGGTGAGCGTAAGGCCTATTTTATGAATGTGATAGATGAGGACCTCGATTGACCTTTTCGATTTCCTTTTCTCTGCTCTGATCGCGTCGCTTGAGCTCTTGTGAGAGGCGCTTGAGCCCTTGTGGGAGCCGCTTGAGCCCTTGTGGGGGCCGCTTTAGCCACATCGCATAGATTGTTCATCGGATTCTGACAGCTTCGTATCGTCCTGCGAAAAATCATAGCCAGTGGCTGCGAAAAATTTACAATCCACGACAGGTTCCTTGGTGTGACGTCGGACGGTGTGCAGACGATGTGTGAGGAGTACGATTTGCAGTATCTCGGCGCGATTCCCCTCGACCGCGAGGTGGGCTTGGCTGGCGAGCGCGGCTCCCGAATCCACTCCGAAAACCTCACCTCTCTCTTCACCGACCTCGTCGTAAAAATCGACGCCAGGGTAGAGGCAATCGAGGCGAAGTCAGGGGTGGTCATGTGATGGGGGCAGTAGAAGTAGCCTATCGGGGCGCAGGAAGATGATCCATAAAGCCGAAATTTTCGCCTACATCCTTTATTCAGCTCATGGTCCTCAACATGACTGCGGAACAGCTGCATTCAGCGTGGAATTTATTGCCACATGAAAAAAGGACTGCACGAGTCTGAACTGTGGCCGCCGCGACGAGAAATGCCGTCCGGATGTTTTTCGTCGCTGTGATCTTATTTGCCGAGAGCAGAGGGGGCACCTATCGAGAGAGACTCGTGGTCGAAGATGTGGCCCGACATTCTCGTTCTTACTTCCATCCTGGGGAACGGTCGAAGACCAAGACTCGTGGAGGTCGCAGTCCTTCTCGTTATTTCTTGTCGTGATGTCAGAATCGGGATCGGCGCCGCGGAGCAGGCGGGCCACTATGCATTCCATTCTGATAGATTGCTGTTACCCACCATGAGACCGATAGATCCATAGGAATCTCTACTGCAGCACGTAGGACGTTATACCAAGAATACCGGCACACCAGTCCTTCTCCACGATCACCAGTTCTTACAACTCGATCATTATAGTGTCATAAAGAGCAAACCCAAAATGATGATGCGGTCTTTTTTGGATGCGGTTTTGCCAGATGAGCGGCATGTGCGTCCTGCTCGGAGCACATCTGCGAGCACCGGAGCCACTACCACCACGAGCCGCCATCTTCATAGTGCACCTCCCTGCGAAGACATAGTAAAGAACCCTTCCTGTTCCTCGTCTTCATCTTCGAGAAGATCGTCAACGTCGTTCTTAGTTTCTGCTACACGAGCACCGGGACCACACCTCCATGGCGAACTTTCAAAGATAGAGACATGCAGTAACAGCGCTCCGAGCCCAGGACGACGCCAGCCACCAGATCCGAACTGCCTGTCGCTGCCCTACTCCTCCCCGATGAAAAAAAAATTTTTGATTTCCCCAATGAACAAATCAAGGATTACTTCTTTTTCCCGCGTTCCGGACCCGGTGACGGATCCGGGGTACATAACGGAAGTTTCCTGTCCCGACATGCGCGAGTCGACGGCGCAGGAGTTTTGGCGACCCCTGAAGGAAGACTCCGCAGTCTTGAAGGCCAAGATTAAGGGGAGGATCAACTACCGCCCATTTTCCTGGACATTCGTTCCTGTGGGGGGGGAACCCTTGCAGGCAGTTGGGTAGCTATGGTCTTGTATGATGTGCGCGCGGGGTGTCCTGTGCGGTCCTCTCGTATTTCTTTGGTTTCGTAATCGTATTTTGTCTCGCTCTCGTATTTCTTTGGTATTGGTCTCGTATTCGATCAGATGGCGCTCCTGTCAGCTACGGAGCATAGGCAGAACAAAGCGACGGAAACGGGATGCAGCAAGATGAACCTCTCTAAGAAGATGCGGGTGAAACGGATGACGCCGTCCGTGCTGGATGTGCTTCTCTCCACGGCCTCGGGGCTGGGGGCGGGGTTTTCTGCCTGCATGGGCCTGCGGATGTGCGTGCTGGCGAGAAGAAGGAAGAAAATCGAAAAGAAGTTTCTGAAAGACAACGAAATCAAAGAGAAGTCGCTAGTCGTGAAAGAGGTAGTGGTAGGGGAGGGAGGGGAGGCAGGTAATGCATCTTTTATTTAAAATTAAGGCTCCAGTTGTGTGGTAGTGGTTGTCGTGCTTGTGGCGCCCGCAGAAAAAAAGCAGTGATCAGACTATTCCTCACTTCTTGATCAATTCTTGATCAATTAACATCCAACTCCAACACCGACCAATACCAGAGCAAGACAGCGGTGACGAGGCGAGCACTTCCAGCGAGGATGATGGGCAAGAAGGGCAAGAAGAAAGAAGAGGAGGAGGAGAGGGCAAGAAGAAAAAGGGGAAAGGCAAGAAAGGGAAAGGCAAGAAGGGCAAGAAAAAGGGTAAATCGCCGGCGAGCGGCGGGGAAGATTCGCCGGCGAGCGGCGGCGGCGGCGGCGGCCCCAACAAATCACCGGGGAAGGGAAAGGGGAAAGGGAAAGGCAAGAAGAAGAAAAAGTCAAGTTGATAGACCATGCTACTTACAGGTGGCGGCAGAAGTACGTAAAATGAAAGCAGCTGCTGCAGCAGTAGATGAACCCAATCGATCTCCATCGCTCTGCGGCAAATCGGTCGGACCGTGCCTATTGATCAGGAAAGATCATCG